>JAJJWX010000204.1:600000-783357 GCA_023529315.1 Papaver bracteatum
ATGCGGAGAGGATCGGTCCATTATCTTTTAGAATAAATCCCTTTTCCGTAAAATTCTTGAAATTAGGGTTATTTTTCGTCAAAACCCTAATTCCCTTCGACTTTGATCCCTCTAAAAAAATCCTGAGAGAATAAGTGACATCACACTGGCTTAGGAGAGAATTCTCACACATGGTAAGAGCTTGGCCACAGGTTGGATGGATTTTAGATGAAAGAAAACCCTCAGTTTCCTTATTTGATCCAAATTTCTCAAATTTCCTCTTTTAGTTCCAATTCTTTCTTTTTTTTGTGATGGATTCCCTTTTTATCTAAGCTTAAGATTAAAAAAAATTTATACCTTTTTTGGGCGTGACCTAGGTATGAAGGTCGTTCCATCCTTATTTCACGCGTTATGTTTATATTAGGACTCTTCGTTTGGGTATTCGTCAGAAAACTTCAGTTTTGAGAGGCTTGCATAGAATGGCTGTAAACTCATCATTCGAACTTCGATCATGAGTCCCTGATCCAAAAATTTAAAGGTAAGTGGATAATATTTCTAATGCAAAAATAATCACTTGATTCCGAGTTTGTTCAGTCAATCATATCCGTGTATACTTTTGACTTCAGAAATCCCGCATAAATATTTCATGAGTTTTTAAATTGCACTTACTTAAGTGTTGGGACCACATCTCTTAGCTCGTATGTCCGTTTGAGGCTCCCTTATGGTATCCGTGCTGCAAGGTATATCAATCTGAATTACGGAAGGAATCTTTGTTTCAGTTGGACTCTTAAAGCGTTCTCTTGCTTCAAACACAACCCTTTGGAGCATTATAACTTCACTACCCTTCTTTAGCTTGGTTTAGGTCATGGATTTTGTATCCTTAGGCCAGAGACACGTCTGTGGTATGATTGTCACTTTTTACTCTTTGGTTTCCAGAAAATGTATTTTGCTTGATCCCTTGTAAAAGTATGGACCCGAATGAATCCATGAGTATCCTTGGAGATATAGAATTGATTTCTTGAGATTGAAATAAGGATATTTATATAGGTGTGATAGAAAGTTTCGGCCTTCGCTCATGAGGCTTGAAACTTCACAACACAGACAAACCCTAATTACAGACCCTATGTATATTCCATGTGTCTTCACTCTCTTAGTGTACTTTTTCTAATTTATCTCTCATTTGTAGAGTTGCATGGAAAACGAGACTTTTATGGAGACAAGTATTCCTCATGGAGAGAAAGGGTTTGACTTTGGTAGAATGAGGTTGAAGCAGGCTTCAAAATTTTCAGAGGACCTTCAGAAAGATATTTCTAGTAAAGAGATACAACTGACCAGCCTGAGGTGATTTCACGGGACCCATGTATTTAATAAATTCGGATGAGACACTTGTTGGCAATTTTAGCATCATGAAAATTATAACTTTGAACGGCTTGCTTTCGAGGATCTTGTAAATATTTATGATTATCGTGAGAATTTTTGAGGTGGTTGCGAGAATGACTCAACTCTGTCAGGGTCCGTCGAGGTGAGTTGAGTTCAGAGAGGTTCTTAATATGGAGGTGCGTATGGTAGATGAAGAGCTGGAACATGCTAAGAAAGTGACTCGAGATGCAGATGCCAAAGTGAAGCATCAGAACATGAAGAAAGAGATTTTCTCTAGGGGGATGTGTCGTTTAATTTTCTTCAGGGTTGATATTTTCTCTCTCTAAACCTTTCACGTATGCATATATGGTAAAAGAATGGACCCTCATGAGTTCGAACTTGATGCAAACCCTATATTTCTCTGTCGGATATGCGAGTAGGTGAAAAACCTAAGTTAAATTCGTAAGAGAAGTTCCTCCCTTGTGCAGCTTTCACTCCATAGGCTGTAGAAACTTCGTTTGAGGTCCAATTTCAGTGGTTGAATACCTGCCTTTCATTATAGTAAAATTAGGATTTGGAGCTTCTTTTTTCGGTGATAAATCCATGTAAAATTAAACTCGGGAATTCAGATATTTTTAACAACAATTCCTTCAAGTGTTTTGATGATATCTCTTGGACCATATTTCGAAACATCATTCCCTTTTAACAAGTGGTACGTTGGTGAGACATAGACAGATATTTTTTATTAAAGGCGCATTGTCGAATTCTCTACCCATTTCCTAGTCTATATCCTACATATGTTTATTATCGAGGGGTAATTTGAATGCTTCTTCTACTTGATATAGTCATGTTGCACACATTTAAAACCCTAAAACATCTTATCTTCAGTTAGGATCCGGGACATAGTTGTAATTGCTGAGTACAAATAAGATGCCGATGGAGGAGAATTCAACCAAACCGGAGAGAGATGAGAGATTTCTCGAGTTACAGATAAGTCCTCTTCACGATTTTGAAGGCCTATCTCTATTCACCTAATCCCAAGTAATAAAATGTTGTGATGTAGGTTTGAGGAGTTAAATGGTCTTGATGTGTCCCAATCATTTTAGACTCTTGCGCTGATATTTTTAAATTTGTTATCCGGAAACTGGATGTCTGGTCCACCTCCTATTGTGCATGAAAGTGTGTGACGCACGATTCTTTATTAGTCCCCAGTTTGATATAAGACTAAGGATTCTCATTAACTCGGACGCTTGGAAAATGAAATAAGACCCTTATTGCGTACGAGATTGAATCTTCAAGATGGGAAAGCGATAATATGTGGGTTAGAGACGTCTATGGAAATTTATGTCGAGATAATTCCGCATGTGTCTTTGTGGACAAGATTAAGTTGTTGTTACGCCTCTATGTGAACTTCTGTAGAAGAATTATCCGTTGAGATTTATTCTTCTTTTGGGAGGATACTCAACCAAACTTGAGAGTAGTATATGACTTCTGGTACCAGCAGGGTAATAGATACACTCAGGTTTGATTGCACAGTCGTTTTTTGTTTTCTTTATTGATGGGAGAGTTCTCTGGGAATCCGCTAGGTAATTCTTCACGTGGAGGAATCGTGTTTTGACCTAAGAAAGTTATAATTGATCGCCATATCTTGTCATTTGCTCATCACATATGACTTTGACTTATGTGATAGCCTGCTGAGCATATATTTTTGAGACAGGAGGCTATTTATGACAGAATTGCAAGTAACGTGTGGCTTGGAGCTATAGTCTCGGATCCTTCCCATGTTTACTTCACTGATAATAGTTTTTTGTGGATGTATGTCGAGTAATTAAGTTCTATCTGAATTGTTGGACTCATGAGTATCGCTTTAAATTTGTTTTCCCTTGATAGATTCGGCTGCAAAGATATTATCCTTTTCCGTCTTGGGTGAACTGATGAGGTTCATCGGAAAATAAAATGTGATAGCTTTTGGTAAAGCTTAACTGTGGGCTCATCGAGGCTTGGCCATAACTCCTAGGTATAGTTTCTATTCTTTCCGACAGAACGAGTGTTGAGGTAGCATATCGCGACTAGCTTCTTTACGTCTTCAGATAAGGTGGAGTTTAGGTTGAGCCTCGTCTTGGGATCTCGTTTCTCTTCATACGTTATCGCGTTCTTGTCATGATTCTTTGAAACAGGAAGGGCGACAAGATGTATCTTTGTTGGCGGTTTATGACCCTATGTGGCTTTGCAATGCTTTTGATTAGTTCAGGATTTTTTTGCATCCTTTCCAAGTTTCCGCTAAGTTTATCCTGTTTACGACGAAAAAACAAATCCGACGGAAAAAGAACTACGTCAATCAAATACAAAATGAAAGAGTTATAAGTAAAATAATAAAGTGAAGTAAACTTCCCGAGTCCCTTGTGATCAGGTTGAGGGCCCTTGACCTAAAATAATTTTGGATATGGTCTTGAAATGACACTTTTGCCCTCATCCAAATTTCACCATCTACAATAATATGTATTATTGGAACGCGGAAGAAACCACCTTATTCATAATATTGAAATGGAGAAGAAACCACCCAATTAATAATATTGAAATGGAAAAGAAACCACACTACTCAACTTAGCAAGGACCCAAGGGAAATCCCAAATATTAATTCTTCAATTCCTGCATATTTTAGACCTATTTTTCTATGTAACACTAGTTATACTAGTACAACCGCTGCCACGGTGGGAGGGCCAACCGAAGAAGAATATGAAGATGGGCTTTGTCGTCAACTACTTGCACCATGTTTAGGGAAAAGTGATACTTTCTCTCCGATTCATAAAAAATGATACTTTCGCCCTGTTTCAGAAAAAGTGATACTTTTGCCCCATTTTAGAAAAAGTGATACTTTTGCCTCTAACCCTTGAAAATATGTATAGAGTTTAATCTCAACCACAACTCAATCAATATATGTAAAGACACAAGGTCCGTGAACCCGATTGTTAAGCAGAGTACTTGGATGATTTCGAAAATCAATATCCAATATCAATCTAGTCGTATCCAAATAATCCAATCGGAATTCTGCCAAGTAGATAAACTTTTTATTTATCTTTCAAGATAAGAATTCTATAAGAAAGAAGTCTCGTAATAGATTACAATTACGAGGACGTATCTACTTAGATTGAATATGTACGAACCTATGTAAATCCAATTATAAAGATAATTGGTGGTATCTTTTTCACTTCTGGGATGTTGTTGGTATGGATGTGATCAACTCAGTGCAATCCTTCTTTCGCAATGGTTGGTTAATGCAGAACGCAAACCCGAGTAACGTCATCTTAATTCCAAAAGAGCCTAGTGCAGGTGTGATTGAAAAATTTCGTCTGATTGCTCTAAGTAACTTTCATTTAAAAATTATTGGTAAAATTTTAGCGAACCGTCTAGGGCCAATTGCGTCAAACATAATCTCTCCTCAGCAGCGGGCTTTCCTGAAGGGTAGAACCATATTTGACTGCATAGGTATCACGTCAGAGGCGATAAATTGGATAGACCACAAATGCTTTGGAGGTAACATTGCACTTAAGTTCGATATTCACAAGGCCTTTGACACTCTCAACTGGGATTTTCTTTTGAAATGTCATCAAGGTTATGGTTTCTGCGACAAGGTGGTTGATTGGATTAGCTCTATCTTGCATTGTGCCTGCTTGTCTGTGGTAATAAATGGGAAGGCGATGGGATATTTCAAATGCAAAAGAGGTGTTCGACAGGGAGATCCGCTGTCTCCAATCCTCTTTTGCTTGGCTGAGGAGGTGCTAAGCTATGCGATCGTTAAGGCTTACAGATTGGGGGAGATTCACCAAATATCCCGCGAGGTACGGTCTTCCCTTCTCATGTAATGTATACGGACGATATAATGGCTTTCTGTAGAGGAACTAAAAGGGATGTCAAGAATTTAATGCATGTATTTGAAATGTATGGTCTAAATTCGGGTCAATTAATTAGTGTGGAAAAGTGCACAGTTTACTGTAGTGCTCATGCTAAAAACATAATTTCCCTTGTTGCATCTTCTTTTAATCTTCCAATGGGAAATCTGCCTTTCCGTTATCTGGGGGTTCCTATTTTTAAAGGCAAGCCAAGAACTAATCACCTGCGAGCTATTTTGGATAGTATCAAGATGAAGTTTGCGACTTGGAAGGGTAAATCGCTATCGATGATGGGGAGAGTGGAGCTTGTCAAGTCGGTTATAGCTAGCTCTACTCTGTACAGCTTTCATACCTACAAATGGCCTAGGTCTGGCATCCAGACCTTAGAGCAGTGGATTAGAAACTTCGTTTGGTCCGGAGACATAAACAGACAGCACCACAATACGGTTGCTTAGGACAAGGTGTGTCTCCCTACAGCTGAAGGTGGCCTGGGAATAAAATCTATGCAAGCTTTAAATGATGCTGCGCTGATGAAAATGATGTGGAAGCTCATGACGGTACAGTCGGAATTCGGTGACTTCATCAAGTTGCGTTTTGCGGGGGGAGCTTACAAGAAGTCCTCAATCTGGCATGGATTCAAAGAGCAATGGACCATCATCAAAGCTAACATGCTGTGGCTGGTAGGAAATGGGAATACTATTGATTTCTGGAATGACATATGGTTCACAGGTATGAATATTTCGATTTCGGACTACATGGAGCTAGGATACCAAACTCCGATAAACAGGGTGTGATTTTATTGAGGAGGATAGGGTGGAGTCACTGTCTTAGTCTTACATGCCAGAGCTTCAAGGCAATATTCGGCAGATTATCAATGAAACTCCGTTTGCTGTGTGCATGGTGGACAAGATGGTGTGGAAAGACAGTAAGTCGGGTGAGATCAACATGAAGGACGCTTACGAGTTTCACAGACTCAAGCAGGTGGAGCAGGCGGACTTTAAAGACTTGTGGGCCATCAAGATTCCACCTTGGAGAGCTTGCACGGTCTGGAAATTGCTGAACAAAAGAATTGCAACGGATGAAAATGAAGTTCTGTTAGACATCAGAACCGTCGTGACCTTTGCCCCAAACCGTGCTGTGCTAAGTCCCAACATCACCTCTTCTTCGATTGCGAGTTTGCTAACTCAATCTGGAAGTGGATATGCCGGCTGTTTAGTCATACGTTGGACTGCTCTAATGTGCATTCGATGTTCGCTTCTATCCGACGCTTCGCTGGGTGCTCGCAAACGAAAAATCTTCTTTGGATTGCGACAGTGAGCACAATCTGGATTATTTGGTTCTGCAGGAACTCCATAAGGTTTGAGCAGCATACTATCCCTCTAGACCAGGCAATATCTCAGCTGGCTAAACTAATAACAGAGTCAGGGAAAAATGGTGGGGGTTACTCTTTCTACACCTCAGCAGACAAGGAGATTCTGGACACCCTGGGAATTGCAAGGTTGGCTCCTAAAATGCCTAAAGCGGTGGTGGTGAAATGGCAGTTCCCATCTAAGGGCTGGATCAAAGCAAACACAGATGGCTGTTCGATCGGTAACCCAGGTCAGTCGGGCTGTGGTGTAGTATTTCGTGACGACAGAGGAAGGGTGCAGGGTTGCTTGGCGCAGAGTTTGGGCCTAAGTAACTCTTTGAACGCGGAGCTGTGGGGAGTCATTTATGCTCTACGGTTGGCTAGCTCCAGGGGTACTCAACGACTCTGGCTGGAATGCGACTCTATGTTCGCTCTGCAGGCAATCAAGAATCCTGATTTGGTGCCTTGGAAGCTGCGGATTCACTGGAACAATTGTATGGCTTTTGCTAACTCTATTCAGATGGTTAGCTCTCACGTTTATCGTGAAGGAAATGCAGTAGCAGATCTGCTGGCGAAGCACGGAGCGAGGGTGAATTCTCAGTGGTGGCTTAATGCTCCAACCTTTATTAGAAGATGTTGTAACTTGGACAGCTCGGATCTTCCGCTGTATCGTTTTAGTAATATGTAACTGGTAGCTGGGCGTTTGTACTTGTGCTCTTACTTTTATTTTCTTTCTTCCTTCTTCTCCGTGTTGTGAAGGTCAGGCTATGCCCCCCTTCTTCTTTTTTCTTTATCTTCAATATATGGGTTTTGGTTAAAAAAAAAAAATTATAAAGATAAACGATATAATGGGGAAAATAAAAAACCCAAAACACCAGAATTTTTGTTAACGATGAAATCAAAATAGCAGAAAAGCCTACAGCCTAATATCTGGCCAACAAATAAAAGAAACATCATAAAAGAAATTAGTGAATAAATACAACAAATAAACTGCAGCCTAATGGCTGGCCAATACAACAAGTGAACCAACCTCCTAGTTATCAATTCGGCATTCGAGAATTTTTTACGTCTTGATCGGGAACGAACAATACGGGCGTCTTATTCCAACTCCGAACCAGATACGTGTATTTTATGAGATATCTGAATTGTTCGCGAATTATTCGAGTTCGCGACTTAATCGATGATGTAATTCGAACAACTGTGTGTCTATGTCATGGCTCGAGCCGGACTGAGTCCACCCGATTCTCCCTGTTCCAGACCTGTTTCTTCCTTTCTGAAGATCATCTAAAAATTATGCATGTGGTAGGGATCAAAGCTACAACCTCAGTGTTATTGAATGCTCACGCCAACCACTGGGCTAGTCGTTGTTTGATGATTATACTTCATATATTAAAAATATAATCATATTCTTTGCATAAATTCACGTAACCTTAAAAATGTATTTTATATTGATTTGGTATGTTCCGAACTTTCAGTGACGAATTGATATCTTAAAAACGAATTATACACGTACGTATGCCGTTCCGTATTATTGCCGTATCACGAACCGTTGACCGGATTGTTGACCGAATTTGATATTTGCAGATCCGAATAATACTCGTACGTATCACGTTCCGTACGTTTTCCGAACTACGAATTGCTAACTAGGATCAACCTCAGTGCTGTGAGAAGTAGGATACACATCTTTTTATCCTACCACAGTCATGCCTGGTCGCACAGTGCGTGACACCTAAATAGAATAAAAACACACTCTATGTGACATCAAAAATTACCAACTGCATATGTACCAATACAACCTAGTGGAAACACATTTACTACTACGTACACCTGTATATGCCATACCAAACCTTTTTGCGGGTCCTTATGTAAATACTTACTCAAAAGTTTATAGGAAGACAACATTTACAATTCACATTAGGAAGATGGTATATGTTTCTACATTCTAGTTTCGGTCCGCGAGTTACAACCCCAAAAATGCATGACACTATCATCCACAAAAAACCCATCAAAATAAAAATAACACAAAACCCCTATCAAAACAAAAGTAACACAAAAACGAGAAATTTTTAGATGGGGGCAAAATCCGAAGGGGGTGTGGGGGACTAATCACAAGGCGACACATTTTCTTCTTTATTTGGACAGTTCCCACCTAATTTTTATCGTGATTTTAGACTCCCAAATTACCCCTCCATTCATATGAGAATAAATCTCGTCAAATATTTAAGAATAATAACGAATCTTAATTAGGTCAATGCAAACCCATCGTATTTGGAAAGAAAGATATTTTTACCTTATTTATTTTGTTAGCTTTCTAAACCTATTCTTCGTTTTCCTTATTCTTTTTTTCTACAGTTACAGTTGTATCATCTTTATTATTTTTGTATATGTTAAAATTGCATCACTGTATCATTGTTTTGTGGAAAGAATGGAGGAGCAAGAGAAGCGTTATTCAATTGAATTGAATGATAATGCTGATCCACGAGAATTTATGTCGGAGGAGAACCATGTTCGAACAAGTACCGAAGAGAATCCCAATCCCTGCCAACAAAAGACTGTAGCAGCCTTTAGAAAATGTTAGTTGTTTTGATGTTTTTGTAGTGGGTTTATACCCCTGGTTTTAGAGGTTGTCCTTCTTGTTGTCCGGCTTTTTCTGTAGCTGTTCTAGCACTGTCTGGTGCGTTTCTATTTTTATCCTAATAATGGCAGTCAACTACTCAACTCTGTAATCAAAGTTAGTCCCTTCATTACTAAACGAATCATTAATCTGTGCTTTGTATCTAGTTTCATCAAACAGCCAAGATGTAAGAAAATTTGTGCATGAATTCTTAATTTCTGAAACCAATGAAGAGACAACCGCATATGTTGTCATGTTATAAGAAGCCTCAACACAAGGTGAAGTGTTCAAATAACGTGGAGAGCTACTTAGATTTCTTGAACAATTCATGTATACCACCGCCGCAGACCCCATTCCAAAACGATACAAATCCAAATCCAAGTAGTGCAACGAATGTTGTGGCATGGAAGAACAGTTCGAATTTTTATGAATTTGTTTCCAATATATATTGTAGTTAAGATAATCAATATTTTCTCCTTTTATACATTCCGCCGGTTTTAAGTTGTTACCTTAATTAAGGAGAATAAATATCTACAGATCATAAGATTACTAAGATTCAAAATGAAGGGCAACAAAAACCTCAAAGAATTTGATGAAACCAATTTTAAAATTTGAGGTTTTTATATCAATTTTTAAAAATTTGGGGTTTCTGTATCAATTTTATTTAAGATGGAATTTTAATGGATCCCAACATTTAAATGGGATTTTTGTACCACAAGTTTTATCACCTTGAATTTTATGACTAGTTCTTTCTCGTTTTTCTTAAATTGTTTGCTCAAATCTGAGGATTAGCAGCATAATCATTGCTAGCGAAAATACCATATGCTGCTAGGTAGAGTCTTCACGGAGATTCTGAAACCCTCACAATTGCTGGTTTGCCGATCTGGCAAGCCCACGGTAGCGTCAAATTTTGGTGGACTGGCCCCTTTACGGGCCTTACCGCAACCAAGGATGCGAACCTGTTGGGTGGAAACATCTAGTAGTGCTTATCCCTAGGCAACTAGAGATTTCAGAATTTCTTCATTTCACTCTCTACAGACTCTCTTCCTTCTTCTTCGTTCAATTTTGTGGTGAAAGGCAAAATGCTTCGATCTCTGTTTCATAAATTGGGAGTAACTCTGAGAAGGAAGCTCATCCATAGAGAGTCTCCTTCATCAGTAGCACCAACAGCTAAGTATTTTCTCATTTCATTTCAAAATCAAAATGTTGTAATCTCAAATTCTAGGGTTGCTTCTAATTTCTCTTCCTTCTCTACTTTTAGTCATGGTAACCTTACTTCTTCTGATTCCGATTCTTCATTTGTGGCTTCTTATCCGATTAATTCATGTGGGTTGTCTGAAAATGAAGCTATTACTGCTTCTGATGAACTCAATTTCAAAACCAAATCTAATCCTGATTCAGTACTGACCTTACTTAGAACTTATGGATTTACTGAAACCCACATTTCTAAACTAATCACTAAGTATCCATTCATCCTCTCATTCAAACCTGATAAAACCCTTAAACCAAAATTAGATTTTTTCATATCCAAAGGGCTTTATGGACCTGACCTTGCCAACTTCATCTTAAATGACCCATTGATCCTGAGGCATAGCTTGAATGAAGGAATGATCCCTTCATTTGATGTCCTTAAGAGCATTGTTCAATCTGATGAAAACGTCATCAAATTGCTTAGACGAGATTCTTGGATTCTTAGTACAAACCAAGTTAAAAGATTGATGGTCAACCTAGAGCTCTTGAGAACTGAAGGTGTCTCTGTCACTAATGTTTCTAAGTGGTTAATCAAGCAGCCAGTACCATTTACTGGAGATGCGGATAGTTTTATAAAGATTGTACAAAAGGTTAAGGAAATGGGTTTTGATCCTTCCAAATCTACATTTCTTAAAGCTATACATGGATTGGCGTCAATGACAGAAGCCAATTGGATCAAGAAGATGGATGTATATAAGAGATGGGGTTGGTCTGAGGATCAAATTCAACTAGCGTTTACAAAGGATCCTGGTTGTATGATGGCTTCTGAGAAGAAGATTATGGCGGTTATGGATTTTGTTGTGAATGAAATGGGGTATGATTCATCATGTGTTGCTGAAACCCCACTACTAATTAGTTGTAGCTTGAAGGAGAGGATTATCCCAAGGTGTTCTGTTATCAAGATTTTAGTCTCCAAGGGTCTGATTAAGGAAATGATTTCCTTAAGTTCAGTTTCAACAATGGTAGATATGGTTTTTCTGGAAAAGTTTGTCAAGAAGAATGCTCAAGAAGTTCCTGAACTAATGGAGGTATTCCAAGGTCAGCTTAATTACCAAAACCTACTTCAGAACTGAAGGATTCGATGACATAAATACACGGTAATTTTATTATAATCATGCTTCACTTTTACATTTTAGCTTTCTTCTTGTGTATGCTTGTTTTGTTATTTCTGTTATGTATATTAGGTTGCCTCACACGTTTTAAAAACTGAAGACCATATATATCACGGAGTAGTAGTTTTATGCTTTATATTCACCCAGTTTATCTAAAACCATGACAATGTGATGTTTGAATTTTGTTGTGAAATCGTAGAAAGCATCTTTCAGGCAGGGTATCTGTATGTAAACTATAATCGAAGTTTGTTTGTGGTGGCAAGTATAAAATAAACCTTGGAATCGAATTAGTTGCTTGTAAGAACATTAAGGAGTTCGTACGCTTTTGTCCACATAGTTATAGTAAAAATAATGTTGCAATTTAGTAGTTTGAATTATAAACTTTTTTATTTTTGTAATCTTTGACAAAGCAAGGTGCTTCCCTTCTTCTTAGGATGGGAAGGAGGTAACCTATCAAAATTGTATTTGAACCAAAAGGACCGTGTGCTCTAGTAGAGCAGTAGTCTAAGACCTCTGGCTCCACTGATGCTGGATGGAAGTGGCAGGGTGCTTTATGGAAGTGTTCTAGCGTGCTTATTTCTGTGTTGTCTTATTGTCTTAACTTTTACGCTTATAATTAAACTCAAAACTGCATATATAATCAAAGCAGTTTGGATCCCCTTAAACGGTAGTTGACAGGCGTACTACGAGATGGAGACAAAAAAACAAAAGTCAGACAGAAACAACACCAATAATCTAATCCATCGATGACTTCAAGGAATATTTTTATGCTTAAGAATTAGACCTGCTTTCGAGAAATAGATGCTAGTTTTTGTTTAGAGTGTAAGTTTGTAAGCTGCTATCATTTGAGCTAGATTTAATTGTATTGTATTTCTGAAATGGCAGGAAATCTTACATTAGGTGGGACTAGAAGAAGATGAAAGCTGAATATAGCATAATATTGATCCGATATACATGTCTAACCTTCATTTAAACATAACCCACAAACATCATATGCACTGCATTGTAGAAGCCTTGAAACCTGTAGGGAAAACTAAATGCGCCATAGATTTGTAGAAGTATATATTTGTGTACTGTATTACATACATACCAATAAAAAATCAAGAATAATTTATCCCTATGTGTGCTTTCAAGATTAGCAGTAGAATGTCGAATGCGCTCGTGGAGTTGTTTACAAGTGGGGAGCCTGCACTTCAGGCAGCAGCTGGCCGCACACAAGCGGACTAATTAAGATATTTCCGTTCCCAATCTCTTTATTATCCCTAATCAGCACAATTTATGGGCGTTGCTAATCCTACAACCCAGATGAATATACAAATTACACCAAACTGTCAGACGGCCTATTCTAAAAATCACCAAGGAATTGTGCCATAAATTTTTGAAACGGTATCTGTTGCAGATCGAAATGCAGAGTTGCGTTACCAGTTTACTGTCAACACCCTTGCTCCTTTATTGACCCTTCATTCTTTGACTATAAAATATGTTGATGGTGTGACTGGGAGCGGTTGGCCGTTGGCATTTGACAGGAAGTCTTTGAAATTATTGTTGTCATTTCTTGTCAGTAACCCAAAAGTGTTAGGCATCCCCCATGTTTGTGTACTATATTTGATCCCCTGTTGCAGCAACCACTAAATATCAAGTATGTCCTCTCCGTCCAATGAATGATAGTTGTAATTGTAATTGTTTGTTTTGATTTAGAAAATTGAAATGCTGGGATTGAAAATATATTGTGCAACATTACAGGTGTTTTCAATGGAGCTAGAACAAATACAGGGAAAAAAACAGAAAATTGTGCAGTCAGAAGTTTTTGGCTCGAGGAGCTAGTACAGTGGACTCATGAGCTGTGGCTGCTAGTGATATGGTTTTGACTAGGGCTGCACAAAACCGAACCGATAACCGCAACCAAACCGATAACCGCACTAACCGAACCGTAACCGCACCGAACCGAATATTATTGGTTTGGTTTCGGTTTTAAATTTGCTAACCGAACTATAAACGGTTAGTTGATCGGTTCAACTATTAACCGAACCGAAACCGAACCGATAACCGATTATTATTAGGATTAATCTAGCCGTCTAAAATCGGGTAATCCTAGAGTATAAAAACTGAACTCGTATGCGGTCATTTTATTTCTTCTTCTCTTCCTCTCCGACTCCTCCACCTCCATCAAGATTCAAGACTTAAGAGCACCACCACCTCTATGATCTAGTAAGTTATTTTCTCTTTGATTGATTTTTTTTATCAATTTCTAGGTTTTTTTTTTAACCTTAGATTAATTTATGGTTTGAACAATAACCGAACCGAACAATAACCAAACCGAATTAAAAATAACCGAACCGAACCGAATACCATTGGGTTCGGTTTCGGTTTTAAATTTGCTAACCGAACTATAAACGGTTAGTTGATCGGTTCCACTACTAACCGAACCGAACCGTATGCAGGCCTAGTTTTGACCTATGAGAATGATATATAAGAGGCAGTCATAGATCTTACTACCTAAGACCCTTTTTTTATTTGACCAAAGGTCAAAGAAGGTCAACAAACCACTGTCAGTCAAACGCCCCAAAAATCAGTTTTTTTTTCCTAGTTCGTTTCTACTTAGGAAAGCCTTTCAATGTCCTTATTAGGAAAGCCTTTCTATATTTTTTTCCTAGTTCGTTTCTACTTAGGAATATATCATTATTAGGAAAGCCTTTCAATATCATTATTAGGAAAGCCTTCTCTCTATATATAAGAAGTGTTAAACCAATTTGGTTTCACAGAACAGCCTTAACCATTGTTCGTATAAACCAGAGAGCTATATATTCCTGTACTGTTTTAATCTTTTCTCATCAATCAACATCATCATCTAAATCGATTCAATAATGTTTGATATCAGAAAAGCAACCATGCATGATATAGGGGGGATTCAAGCTTGCGATTTTCTATGTTTTCCAGAGGAAGACCCACGAGACTCTTATTACTATGAAGATTGTATAGTGTTCTGGCCAAAACTTTTTTTTGTCGCAGTAGACCAAGGTACTCGTAGTATTCTTGGATATGTTATTGCTAAGATGGCAGGAGAACCTCATGGTTATATTTCATATTTAGGTGTTCATCCAACTCACCGTAGACAAGGAATTGCAAAGAAGCTCATGACTGCTGCTGAGAAAGCTCTGGTACAAGAATATGGGTCTGAATATGTTTCTGTTCACGTTCGAAGAAGTAGTGTTTTTGCAATTAATCTTTTTACTAGAAAATTAGGATATCAAACCCTGAAAGCTGCAGCTGAGTTTTATGATAACGGGGAAGATGCTTATGTTATGAGGAAACAACTTCAACGTCCAAAACAAGCGGAGCGCCAGGTTACCATTGAGAATGCAACCATGGTGGGTCAGACGAGAAAGTTTCCAGAGAAAAATTACAACTAATCTTGGTTAATCAATTCGTGTAAAAATTTATTTCATCTCTTGGATTTGTGTTAAAATGGAGTACTATATTTTATTTTATTCAAGACATTGTTAAAATCTATTTTATTGCATTTTTTAGTTAAAAAGGTTATTGCCCGTTTTCCTCACGTAAGCAACGTGTAGCCCAACACTATTAGGGTCTTTTTCTTCAACGAAGTGCAATATAGTTGGTTTATTCTTCTTTCGTCGATATTCTTAATCTCTTATCTTTGATCCAATCAATATGTCTGATATCAGACAAGCAACGATGTTCGATATACCCGCGATTCAAGCTTTGGATCTCCAATGTTTTCCAGAGGAAGACCCTTGGGATTATTTTCTCTATGAAGAATATATGTTTTTTTGGCCACAGCTCGTTTATGTCGCAGAAGACCATAATAATACCGGTTGTGTTGTTGGATTTGTTGTTGCTCAAACAGAAGGACAAGGTACCGAAACTCATGGTTATATTGCGAATCTAGGTGTTCTTCCTACTCATCGTAAACTAGGAATTGCAGAGAAACTCATGAATGCTGCTCACAACGCGTTAGTACACGAATATGGGTGTGAATATGTTTCTCTTCACGTTCGTACAAGTAATCAAGCTGCAATTAATCTTTATACTGAAAAATTAGGATATAATTATGAGAGTGTAGTTAACTATTATGAAAATGGGGAAGATGCTTATGTTATGAGGAAACAACTTCAAGGAAAACAAACAGATCATCTTGGGCACAGATTATTCATGGCGGTGGCCGGAAGGATCCGTCTGTTGTTACAGAACTGTTGTTGATTTGTTATGACAAGCATAAATTCAAATTATCTAAGAGCCCTCCCTAACTTGTCTTTCTTGCTTGTATTGAAGAACTGTTTCCGGCACTCCTCTTTCTTCTTGGACAAAAGCACCTTCTCAAAGTCTGTGTGTATCATCTGAATTGCTGTTGAACATTTAGGATCAAGCCATTTTCATGTAACTAGTCAAACGCAAATACAAGTTTAAGATGTTTTAACCGCGATATATATAAGAGCACGATGACAAATTCTTTACTTTCAGTAGCAAGGAAATCATCGACCGACCTTCAAACCCCCAAGTGCAGATGATCAAATCTCTTGGTTGGCTTCAAAGTACTCAAACACGAAACTAGTGTTCAAACAAATGTAAAAAAAAAAAAAAAAAATGTTAGGAAAGCTCCATACATACTCTAACCGTTTCTGTACAAGATGACAAGAAAGGAGAAACAAAAAAACAAAAACAAGAAAAATCGTTTCTCTGTAAGATGACAAGAACGGAGAACCTTCCAGATGAAGGTGAGTTAAATCGGTTGAGGCGCTCTCGGATAAGAATTGACAATATTTGTTGCAGGATATCTTCTGCTGGATGATATGTGAAGGGAAAGAAAGTAGCTATTACTGGGTGTTCAAGTAGTAAAGCATGCAGGAGGGCCCATTTATATAGGCCGAATAGAGGTATACCAACTTACGGAAGAGCCCTGTCTAGTCTCTAAGCTGGACCGAACCGGGAATGATCTATGTTTAGGTGAGTCCTCAAACAACCACTGTGAGCTGATCTTTATCTTCAAAATTATTTTGTGAAACATCATAAAAAGGAACACTTGCGACGTTTGACCGTTTTTCAAATAATTGTTTCTAGCATGCACTCACAGCCAATTCTGAATTGTTGTCAACCTCGTCACATTTCGAAGAACTATCAACATGTATCCACATGCACCTCAAAGAAAGCTGAATTCTTCGTAAAATATATTGTAGCCAGCTTTCGAAACGATACTGTTTGCACCCAAAATTAATTCTAGGAACAAAACACGATGATTTGACAATGATTATGCAAATGAGGGCTAGAAAACGAATTGAAGAAAAATAAAGAGACACGAGAATTCAACGTGGTTCGGAAACCTCAGGTGGTTTACCAACTGTCTTCTCTATGGTACTTTCCACTCTGTTGTTTTTGATGTTTCTTTCTTCATCCATTGTACCTTTTTGTACCTCAATAAATGATAATTTTGAGCTCCCAATCACAGTTCTTGGAGTCTTATGTGCTTCAAATTGGTAGGTTTTCCTCCATGTTTCTTTTTCAATCATAAGGGTTGTTCTTCCTTTTATTTCATTACCAGAGGCCACTTTCTGGACCCCCTCACTGGATTTTTCTTCTCCTCTGGTAAGATGAGTTGGTGCAACTGAGACTCTTCCTTGAACTTTGGTCAGCTGGATTCTTCTTGTTGGT
The DNA here is from genome assembly GCA_023529315.1 of Papaver bracteatum. Taxonomy (NCBI): domain Eukaryota; kingdom Viridiplantae; phylum Streptophyta; class Magnoliopsida; order Ranunculales; family Papaveraceae; genus Papaver; species Papaver bracteatum. Next base: position 617,221 of record JAJJWX010000204.1, read on the forward strand.
TTAGTGTATTTTTTGAAACTTTCAAATCCTAGTGGAGGTTCAACAAAGACTGTTGGATCAACTAATTTGAGGGCAGATTTTGGGTGTGTAGCAAATTTTACCACCTCAGGTGGTCCATGGTCAAATCTAAAGCTACTTGACTTTCTTCCCATCTTTTTGAAAACTCTTCCATTCTCAGTTCCTGTTCTTTGTATTTTGTGTGCTGGTGACATTTCCTCACCTTCAGAAAGTTATCTTTTTGAGTGTACATCCTCACTTTCAACTACAGTCTCCTGGAGTAAAACCCCTAGTTTGAAGCTTGATCCTATAGGCTCATCTAGTATCTCTCCCTCATTAGCCATTGGTCTAGTCTCATTATTCTCATAATGTGAAGTACTTGCTTCCCATGTTTGCATTCTCTATGGTTCAGATAGTAGAAACTTTGTTGTAGATTTGTAAGTAGCATTAGATAAGGCTTGCATCTGCTCCTCTACAAAAGCTTCATTTTCTTCTTTTTCTTCTAGTTCTTCCATTATGGTGTCATGTACTTTCTTGTGAAATGGTTGGTTGGCAATATATTTTTTATTAGGGTGGTTTAGTATTCTGCAGTGTTTGCAAAATACTTTTGGTAGTTTCTCAAAGAAAATCTTCACAATAATAGGTTCTTTTTTCCCCATATGGACTGGAATCTGGTCCCAAAGTTTCTCATAGACATTTATCTCAACCAATACCCAGGGACAATAGAGAGTGTGCTAACTTACTGAGGGTTTTTCCACCATGAGACAAGAAGCCATAGAGCTTGCTATATCATGGGGAATCTATCCAGTTGCACATTCAGGTGGAAGATCAATGAGCCTAGCCCACATATTAATGAGATCCATGTTGACTAAAGTAGGAGCAATACAAAAAATGTATTCTTGGGCCACCAGCAAAAAGGGACCATAGCCCAAGATGTTTCTTGATAGAGCATATAGAACATCAGTTCTTGAAAGCAACTTAAATACAAAGATGTTTTCTTTGCCTCTGAAAACTAGTGTACATTCTGGTGAATAATCAAGATGCCATGTTGTACTATATCAACAACTTTTTCTTTTTTCATTTTAAAATCACAGTTAATTTTGGTTATTATTTGGAGAGTTGATTGAATTCTGCTTTCAGCAACTTGTTCCTCATTTAAGTTATAGACTTTGTTGATATCATGTTTTTTGAGCATGTTTGCAGCAACATCTGAATGATTTGAAAACAGGTTGGATGGTAAGCTCATGCACTGAGCAGGTAAACTTGAGATGAATGTTTTGAGTTTTTTACACTTGATACTGCCAACATTGTTACCAGCTTAAAGAACCAGATCCAGAACAGCCAAAGTAGACAATTAAAACCAGTTTTGACTAAAATGAATAGTGACTCTTGCAGTGAGACACCATCCCCCCATACTTTGACTATGAGATACTGCCACAGTCAGAAACCTATTCATTGTCGAGCAGAGAGCAGCTGGTTGGGGGGTTACTAACAAAACAGGGGAGGAATGAGAATTTGAAAGAGTATAATTCAATGCAGGGCTAAGGAAGGAGGATTGAAGGGGCAAAGTACAGGGGACAAAACGGATGGAAGAGGTAGCTGAAGCACAATGAATGAGGTATGTGTTGTAAACCGCACGTATCAAGGTAGTTGAGGAGTTAAATGAGGCCAAAAATGATGTGCAGTTACTCACCACTCTTACTGTTTGCAATCCATATTCAAGTTTAGACAAAACTGGTTTGGGTTTGGTTCTAATGGATTGGAAGATAATTTTGTTTTGTTTTTTGATATAAAAGATAGAAACTGGAGAAGCTTGAGCTACTCCAAATGAATACCCTGCAAAATATACTAGCATAAAATAGAGAAATGATAGTGGTTTACCTTAGAAATCCATTGCTGCTAGCTTAGGGAGCTTGGGAAAACCCGTTAGGACTTACTCTTCATACATTTCCTGTCAGAGCAATTTTAGGAGAGAGAGTTTTTTTTTTTTCCTATCCCTCTATTAAATGACTTAATTTATTAAAAAAATCAGTATTAAAGTATGTCAATTAATAGTGAGACGGATGAGTATTTTATAGTGAGATTTATTATTAGTGTTCTAACTCAAGTTTTTAATTTGTTTTCTCTTTAGTTCTCAAAGACCCAAATCTTGTTTGAGATTACCTAAACCATCTTAGCTAAACCTTGCAATTGATTGTGGGGGTCGTGAATATCCTTGGCTTTGTGATGAATGTTTGCAACACTAACCTTGTTTCAGTTCGTAGGCGTTGGTCAATATAAACATGGAGTACTGCGGTGCTCATCCAATATTTGCAGACACACTAAATGTTATGATTGTCATTTGTCACTATGAAGCTTGGTGCTACAACAAATGAGTCGGCGTCATTGAGCTAGGGATATCCAAATAGTATAACGTACAAAAATGACAACAGCTACAAGAAACATAGAATTAAGCACCACCAATGGGTGAAAATAATACTGTTACCAAATGACAGAATTAGCCATCAGGCAACAATTTGTGAAATCCGAGCTACTCACACCACCAATGGGTGGAAAAAAAAACACTGTCGAAGTGTTCTAGCTTGCTTATTCCATTGTCTTCTTCTTGTCATGCTCATAAATAAACGATGATGCATATATATCCTGACCAGCTTGGAACTCCTTAGAGGGTGTTGACAGGCGCATACTACCAGATGGAGCCAAGAACGGAAAGTCGGAGAGAAACATTTAAAGTCTTATCCATCAATGAGTATTTTTATGATTAAGGATTAGGCATGCCTTCCAGATAAAACCTATTATTAGGGCTTCACATTCCAATAACGGGGCTTCACTTGGATTCCTAGTGACTAAAAATTTGTCTATAAGGTGTCTTGATACAATAACAAATATCTAAGTTACCCTTTATTTAAAATAAAAACCTAAAAACCAAAATCAAAACCTAATTCTGATTCAAAAATCTGTTCTTCTAATAAACTTCATCTCCTTCATCAACCATAAATGCTTCCCTTTTTTTTTCAATTAAAAAAATCTCATCATCATCGATTAATCGGGGATTCCAAAAGCTTATAATAGTCAAATAGAATCTCTATAACCATAACCAACTAATTAGATATTAGGATCATGAGATATTATGGTTATATTGGTTGAAACAGGGAAAAATTAGGATTTTAGATTCACTTATGGTTAGGAAACTAAGAACTCCTAACCGTAAACTAAAATAAAAAAATATATTTTGTATGTTGTTACGGTTAGATTTGTAATCATAAATTCATTTACGGTTGGATTCGACTCTCATAAATCCTAACCCTAAAAATTCCTAGATTACATTTTTTTTCTTCCAAAAGTTTAGTGGAAAAATAATCGTTTGGTCCTATTTTTTGTAGTCTCAAGTTAATTTGGTCTACCAATAAAAGAGGAGTTCTATTTGGTCATTATTTATTTAAAAATATTAAAGTATCTAAAATATCCCTTCTCTCTTATATTTTCTCTCTTCTCACCTGTTTTTTTTTTCACTCTTTCAATTTTCTCTCTTTTCTTAACATTAATAAATTAGAAAAACTTAAAAATGAAATATTTCTCAAAATATAAGTCGAAATTTAATAAATTTTATATATTCGGAAAGGTCTCGTCGATATCTACCCAATTAGTACCTATTATACTATGTTTCGAAATTTTAATTTTTTCGGTATAATAGCAGTTCATTTCGTAAAATGAACTCATATATGCTAGCAATTTGTTTTGTAGAATGAACTCATAAAAGTACTTCATTATTAAGAATGAAGTCACAATAGTAGTTCATTATTATGGTTCACATTGTAGAATGAACTCGTGATAAATTTTCTTATTGTCGAATGAACTCATAATGGTTGTTCATATCGTAGGACTGATAATTCATATTGTAAAATGAACTCGTAATGATAATCAAGTATGATAGTTCATATTGTACAATGAACTCGTAATAGGTGTTCATTATGGTAGTTCATATTATAAAATGAACTCGTAAATGATAGTTCATAGTGTAGAATGAACTCGTGATAGGTGTTCATATTGTAGAATGAACTCTTAATGATCTATATTATAAGGGACAATAGTGTTTTCTCATATGGACGGTTATCCACATTTGGGACACATAAATGACGGTCTAGATTTAAGTTTTTCAATCTACATTTTTAGCATATAAAGAAGGGTTGAGATTGAGCCACATATTTAAGATTTGATCTAGATTGTGCCACATATTTAATAAGTATTTTTATTTCCTCTCCACCCTCCCAATGTCATTTATTTTGGAGTTACTTTTCCCACTTAATGTGAAACGGTTTCTTTCATTCTAAATTAAATGTATTTTAACTTAATCTCTTTCATAATCAAAATTTACATTTTTATGTTGTATTTTGTGATATGGATTTTGTTTCTTCGTCTGCAGTTAAAAGAGATTCAAAAATATGATTGTTCTCTATTCATTTTTACTCTTATATTAGGTTTCCTAATACCCATATCATTTAATCTTTTTTTTATTTTTTTTTATTTTTTTTGTGTTGTCCAACTTAACTTTGACTTCTTCGGCCAAAATCAATAAAAATTTCATGGAGTGAAAATAATTAACGAAGAAAGCGCCGGTTTCATTGTTATTTCCCTTAGAATTTTTTAAATATTTTTTCAACTGTATTGCTACTTCTGCTAGAGAGTTTCAACCTCTTACTTGGACTAAGTCATATACATGTTGGTATCAAAGGGATTGGGGATTCCTGATTATATATTTTTTTTTCTTTATATTATATGAACCTTGAAATTACATCTCTTCAAAAAGAGTATCTGTTTACAAAAAGAGTATTTGTTTTTCTTAAATTTGAGATAATAAAAAGTGGTTATATATATGCAGTTGACATAAAAAAAAATGGTTGACTCACCTTTAATCTTTCATTTTCTGATTTCAGGAGATTGTTTTTAGGAAACGAAGAAGGGGGTTTCGGAGCAATACAATGAGGAACAATATATTTTTGTGGGATGTGTCACTGTAATTTTACGTCGAGACTCCATAAAATTGTCATTCCATGCATTTTATCATTGGCTTGGATGAAGGAGTTTTGGTATACCATAAAGGTACAAGTATATTTGTTTCCAGGGGATGTGATTATGCACATCTTTGATTTCCGTGAAAAAATTGTCAATTTTTCTAAATGGTTTAAGAGAGCTTAGTGCATAGGAACCCATCTTTGATTGCCGTGAACAAATTATCAATTTCTCTAAATGGTTCAAGAGAGCTTAGTACATCTATACCGACTAATACTTGAACCTTCACCTATATTTTACTTTGTAAATATATCTTCTAATATTTGATCATTTTCTGTTCATTAAAGACACCAACTAACCAAACTATATATAACTAGCTAGCACTTTATAAAAGCCGATTTAAGAAATATTTTAAAATTTAATTGCATGTCCATTTTTTGCTACAAAAATGTAAAATTATGGCAATTTTAGGTCTCTTCTGTACTCTTAGGTCAAGGTGTTTCATGGTCTCATACCATTTCCATTTAGACTGGGTCTCTAATTTACTTTTAGATCTCAAACACATATATAATTGAAGATATATATTTTAAATATGAGAAACTCTCCCATGTATCGTGTATTTATTCATGTATCATTGAAGATTGATTTTTTTTAACGATTTTTGTTGAATTTTACGGGAACAATTTACCTAGATATTGTAAATCATTCTTAGTCGGGGATTGGTTACTTTTGTTGATTTGTCATTTGATTTAGGATCTTAATTGTGGACTTAAAGTGGATTGTTTGTACCATAATATTAGGGTACTAATACGGGCTAACCACATCACTATTAGCGAAAAATATTTGTCGTCCCAAGACTAGCAGCCAGTATATATCGGTCAAGTTTGCTGACCCATGCCCAACAACCCATTTCCACCGGCCTATTCCTAAAACCCTAGAAGAAAGTTCTAGCATATTCCAGCTTACGACTATATAATTACAGGGGTCTAAACCCTATGAGGGGATGCTAGGTTTTGATACCTAGAGAAAACTATTGGAATTTTTATTAATAAAATACCGCTCCTCAAAGGGACTCATTTGTGGATGTAGGCACAATTTTGCCGAACCACGTTAAATCTGTGTTTATTTTATTGTTCTTGAATCCGTTTCCAAACCCTAACTACACATCAATTCATTGTGTTTATTGCCTAGAAGTAATTTTGGGTACAAACATGGGTATTTCTGATTTACCTGAAGCCATTATCCTTAAAGAATTTTATAATTACTTACTACTATGTCTCAAATAAGGTTCATTTAATTTTAAGCATAATATTATACGGTACAGACATATCTTAAAGTTTTTTTTTTTTTTTTGGGAGAGAGGAAATGTCAGAAAAAACTACATTTCCGAGAAACAACCATTTTGGTTTTTGGTATACTGTTTATGGTGTGAATCGTTATAATCCTTCGCATTAGATTTGTAGAGAATTATTGTGTAGGACTCTGACAATAAGCAAAAGTTTTACTGACACGAAATCTGAAGGTAAGTCGTTTTTAAGATCCATACTTTCCCACCATAGCTCCTGAAACTCCAAGAGGATGTGGTTAGTTTTGAATTATTTTCGATGAAACAACTGCATTAGAACATGAAGAACCATTGATGGGCCAGCTTATGCCTAATGACACCCGTATGAGGATTTGATTGGCACATCCTTGGTTTAGATTTAAATGATAACCGTATGAGGATTTGATTGGCGCATCAATCGTGTAGGATTTTAAAATCGAATGATCACAAAGCACCCTCTCATGTGTTACTTCACAATCTTTGCTTGGAATATGAAGGTATCAATCATATTTTGATGCATCGCTTATAAGATTTATGATTAAAGAAGGTTTATTGAAAATTCCATACACCAAGAACATAAAAATGACCAAAAAATACCCTGAAAATACATTACTTCCCTCTTAGGTTGATCGCCGACGGAATAGGAATTTAAAAAGGCTACCATAATTGGAACACATTTTAGGTTTAACAGCCGCTCAGTACCAATAGAATCTAGCATACTGCACTAATTTTCTTCGCAGATTACACTGATAAACCCAAATGGAAAAACTGATAGAACTATTCAAGCAATGACAAAGGGAGCCTAAAATCGTATGATGGAAAAACATGAGCAACTATGGGATTTCTTTACTGGGAGACACAGATGTAGTTGAGTTTTCTGGGTTAACGTATATCAATTGGCACTCTTACTGAATTAATAACAATATTGTTGGAGATTCACTTTCATTATAAGTAGGAATACAGAAAAAATTTACAGTAAATCGAAATAATTTAACTGTATTCACAGACATCATCGCATGATTTCAATGGATAGAAAAACGGTAAGTGATAATTTGGCGGTATATCAATAGGACTATCATATTCTACAACTTTAGAAATAGAAAAACAATGATGGAAAAAGGTTTCATTGCTGATAGATCGACCATCAGGTCCATCACACTAACAACTAATGATATAAAGTAATATACATGATACAAATTCATAGTATTGCGAAATCGTCACAATAAAGATGTCTTATTCCACATTGAACTCCTAAGGAGTATGATCTACAATAATATAACTAATCAAACAAGTGAAGCAAACATTCCGAAGAACCAAAGCCCGTGCCGTTACGGCACGGGTCATATCCTAGTATTTCATATGGTAGAAGGAACTCGTAATTGTAGTTCATTATACGAGTTCATTTTGTAGAATGAACTAGTATGTTACTTAATCATGACAGTTCATTCTGTAAAATGAACTAGCTAGTATGGTAGTTCATTCTGTATAATGAACTCGTATATAGTTCATTTTAGAGTTATTTTTTAGCCTAAGGATAAGGTAAAAATTAAAAGTTCCAAAACATAGCAACAATGGCACTCGTTGGAAAGCTCTCGCCGAGGGCTTTCCGAATATATAAAATTTATCATTTTTGGATATGTGGTTCAAAAGATATTTCAGTTTTAAGTTTTTATTTATTTATTTTTATTAAGAAAGAGAAAAAAAATGGTATTTCTGTCAATATTAAAAAATTATGACATCATTGATCATAGGACCGAACAATAATATTTAGAACCAAACAACAATATTTTTTTTTTTTTAATGACCAAAAAGACAGTTAACTGGGTCAACTGGACCAAATTAAGAATCTTTAATTGGGGGATATCAAAACTAATTGGGGGATATAGCTACAGGACAAAAACGGTGTCCCAATAGCAATTCTGGGTGACCCCCTATGTAAATTTTTTTTAATTCCTAATCTAGCCCTCACTAATCATGTTTAGTAGTTAATAATAATTAGTATATTCTTAAGTATTTGGGGGATAGTTTAGTGTGTGTTTTGATTTTAATTTGTGTGAGTGAGGAGTAGAAGGAGAGGAAAAAAAAAAATAAGTGGAATTTTTTTTTTTTTGAAAATGGAAGATGATTGTGATGAGAGAATTGCTTTTAAGAGGTTGAAAATTTGATTTGTTTCCTTTGAATCCACCATTGTTGCAGCTGAAAAAGCTCGGTGCCGGCATGGTATTCAACCAAAAAAACATGCCGGCATTTGTCGGAAATTTTAAAAAAAAAATTCTGGTTTTGATCTTCATAATGTTGATTTTTTTCTGGGTTTGAACAGGTACCGGCATGGTAATCTAGTTTTTGAGCATGCAGACTGCTTTGTTCAAGATAGTACTTTGCTTACATTTCTATGCCGGAACAGGATGAAAAGTATCCAGAATGTTGATTTTTTTTCTTTACTTGACTATCGGCATTGATAGGAAATTATCGAGCATGCCGGTATCATGTTCCGGCATAGTATTTTGCTTAAATTTCTATGCCGGAACAGGATGAAAAGTATCCAGAATGTTCATTTTTTTTTACACTTGAATACCGGCATTGATAGGAAATTCTCGAGCATGCCGGTATCATGTTCCGGCATATGGTCTTCATCAATTCCGGCATGGTCTTCATCAATTCCGGCATGGTCTTCATCAATTCCGGCATGGTCTTCAACACTTCCGAATTAATCACAAAAAAAAAAAATTGTTCCCAAAGTGAGGAGCCTGCAGAGAAGGAGAAGAGAATTTTATAGGGAGTGAGGAGAGTTTAGAATTTGAAAGGGAATGGGGTATATTTGGGTTTCAAATCTCTAACCCTATAAGAGAATAATAAAAAGTGGAGATGGAAATGGAAATGGAAATGGGGATATGATTTTGTTTTATGATTTTAAGTTTTTAATTTTTATTTTGAAGGAAGGGTATTTTAGTATTTTCATAATCATAAGTCACCCCTTAGCACACAACATGGGTTGGGGGAAGTAATTCATATCCCCCAATTAGTTTTGATATCCCCCAATTAAATCTTCCAAATTAACTCTAATACTCCCTCCGTTCCAATTTACTTGATATTTTAGGGGTTTTTTTGTGTTCTAAAATAGATGAGGGTTTTTATTTTTCCTAAATTCTCACTGATTTACCCTTGGATTGGAATCACAGCATAACATTAATTCTTATTTTAATTAGTAGATAAATGATTATTCCAAGGATTTGGAAGGAATATTTGGTTTATCCCAAGTAAATTAAAATGGGATACGTAATTTACAATAAATCTAGAAACTAAAAACTAGGTGGTTTAAAATTCTAGGAAGCTATTAATATGGGTAAATTTGGAAAAAATTACTCTCTATATTGTTTCTTAATCTGCGTGAAAAACTCTATAACATCAAGTAAATCGGAATCGTGGGAGTATATTATTATTAGGACCAAATGATACTTCCTACAAGTTTATTAATGGAATTAAGGTTGGGACCGTTGGGTTTGATTTATTTTTAACTAACCGTAAAAAATCCCATGCAATGGTAGTTTCCTATATGAGTTGATATAGAATCCTATTTTTGGGGCTCTCCACGGATGGATTTTTGGGGGCTATTTGGGGTTCATGAAATAACAACTCATAGCCCCCTTATCCATCATTTTTTGAAATGTCTAATCTACCCTTAATTTGATTAGTGCTAATTAAATTGATTAAGCTAACTAACCAGTCTTAGTGAATGATTAGACTAATCGAAATATTAAGCTTTTGTAAATCAAAAATTAATTGTTTTGAGTTTTGAAGAAAGAAAAATGATGATTTTGGTGAATTTTTTTTGAAGAAAAATGATGAAACCCTTCATCACAAAACTCAACATAACCTTATAATCAACTTCCAACATCAATTTCATCAATTTAAATACATCAAAAATCTGAAGAAAAAAAATCTAGAATTTTCTGCTGTTACGGCTGGGTAAATTTGTCGACCCGGATGAAATTAGTAATTTACGGCTCGGAATTGAAGATTTCCCAGCCGTAGATTACTTTCGCGGCTGGGTCGACAAGAACTCCCAACCGATTTTTTTCCTACTATTTTTTGTAAGTATCAGAAACAGTTACGGCTAGGTTTTCCAAGCCGAAAATTCAAGTTACGGCTGGGGAACCTAGCTGAAGGTAAGCATTTTCGGCGGGAAAACCTAAACGAAATTAGACCTATGTTTATATTATTTTTTATGTGATTATCAGAATAGCTTAAGGCTAGGAAAATCTAGCCGCAAACACTCATTTACGGTTGGGAGCTCTTACTTTCCCAATCGTACAGGTAGGTTCAGGGTTCACGGTTGGGAAACATGTATTTTCCCAACCGTAATACAAGATTCATGGTTGGGAAAGCGTGAACCCCCAGCCGTTATACAGTTTCAGAAACTTTTTTTTTTCTCAACTTAATCGAATTGAATTTTTAAGTTGATCAAAAGTAAAAATAAATGGTGGGTTTTCCTAGTTTTTGTTTTTTTCTATCATCTCTATATACGCAATGGAGAAGATGAAGAAGAAAAGAGAGAGAAAAGTAATAGATTTTTATTTTATTTTAGGATCATCATCTTCATCACGATGCAATGAAGAATCACGATGTGATGGAGAAGAAATAGAAGAGAGAAAGAAGAAGATTTAAGTTTTTTAATGATCATGATTTCATCATGATAAAATTATGATAATTATTTTCATCGTGATTTTATCATGATGAAATGAAGGAGAAGAGAAGAAGAAGAATATAAGATTAATATTTTTTTTTTTATAATAATATAATTATAGGAAAGGATATATTTGACATTTCCTATTGATTTGGTTTCTCCCTATAACATTAAGTCTCCACTTAGTAAAATAGCCCCAAAAAGCCCATCGGTGATAGCCCAATAATAGGATTCTTGATAAACTGTATATGGTAATAAAAGCTTACCGTTTATGATTTTTGGTCCAGAGGAAGAGGATTTGTTAAGATTTTTTAGGAAGAATAAGATGTGTTAAGATTATTTTAGTCTTGTGTAATTAAATAAATAAAGTAATTAGTCTTACTTTTTTAATAGGAGAAGTAATTAGTCCATACGGAAAATTCATTAGCAAGGAGGAGTTTTGTTGAGATATTTTAGGGGGAGATTTATTAATTTTCAGTTCATGCGGGACCAAGAACGATTCTTTGATTTTCAAAATCTCTAATTATTAAATCAAGCACGTTTTATTTTATATTGTCAGAGACGGAATCACTGTATATATATTTATACTAACAAAATATATTGATTGTTATTGAAATTGTTAGAGCTTAGCTCGTTAGGTTTAATATAATACTCTTTATCCAATAATAATAAACATAACAAGTCATTAAAATCCAAGGTGATCAAACTTGTGATACAAAAACCTCATTTAAATGTTGGGATTTATTAAAACTTCATCTTATATAAAATTGATACAAAAACCCCAAAATTTTAAAACTTGATACAAAAACCCCAAATTTCAAAATTGTTGATGAAACCAAAATTGGTTTCATCAAATTCTTGGGGGTTTTTGTATTACTTTTGTTTTGATGGGATTTTTGTGTTACTTTTGTTTTGATGAGTTTTTTGTAGATGGTTAGTGATACCTTTGGGGTTATAACTCGCGGACCGAATAATAAAAATAAATTTATTAATTAAGAAGTAGTTTATAAAATTCTGAGATGATAAACATTTACGGTTGGTAAATGTAGCAATCGAACTTGGCAATAAGCAAATCTACAGTTGATTTTTTTATTACACAACCATAACTGTTTTTTTTTCTTCTTAAATCGGGGCTTTCCTAATTTTTCTTAATTACGGTTTAGAGTTTTTTTTTTTTTTAGAAAAGGAAGGATATATATTGAAAAGAATAAAAAAATAATTACAGAATATACAGAAAGATCTCAAGATCTTTCAAAGCCAACAGAAAAACAAAGCGTTTCTTTACATAGAAACCATAGTTTCCCATTGAAACAAAACCTGACTTGCTGTGTAATCCTTGAAAATATCCTTTGGAGAACTCCATAAGCAAATATTTTGAATCACCAACAATTTGAATTCTTCAACATCCTTACTTCTTCCTCCATGAATTCTCGAGTTTCTTTCCTTCCAAATCTCCCAAAAAATTGCATATGGAGTTAACTGCCATATTATAGCTTTCTTTTTATTCACTCTCCCCAATCTCCAACTTTCTAGCAGATCTTTAAAAAACTCAGGCATTGCCCAGTTCACCTTTAGGGAAGACAGAAAATATTCCCAAATTTGCTTCGTCCAAGTGCAATGAATAAACAGATGTTTTAGGTCTTCCTATTCCTCATTGCAGAGCACACAAGTCGTAGATGGAATCTGCACTCTTCTTCTTCTAAGCATACATCTTGTAGGTAGAGAATTATGTAGTGACGCCAAAATAAGAAACATTACTTTTGGCGGAATAAGATTGTTCTCCAGAAGACCTTTAAAATCCCCCCCATCTGTATCATCCAGAATCTTTTCATAATCCATCTTTGCAGAATACTCTCTTGAGAAACTGTCTTCCACTCCTTCAGTTAAAACAATATTCTGCATCTCAAACTTCAACTCTAGAAAATCTATTCTCTCTGCCGGATCAAGATCTCTAGAAAAATGCAGACTCATATTATTGCCCAGAATCGCAGCAACCAGATCATATTTTTGCGTGCTCAACCTATACAGCCTTGGATATTTTTCTTTTAATTCTAGTTTTCCCAGCCAACTATCATGCCAAAAACGCAAGCTCTTACCGTCTCCCACCTTGATATCTACCACTTCTAGGAAATCGTGCTTAGCCTTAGATATTACATGCCACAAAATTTTACCTACAGCTTCACTAGGAATTGCAGGAATTATACAATTCTTATTGGAACTTGTTTTCTCCACCATTATCTTTCTCCACCATGCCCCTTTTTCTTTCGCAAATCTCCAGTGCCACTTTGAAAGTAAAGATCTATTTACATGTCTCAAGCTCCTTAAACCCAGACCTCCAAGCTTCTTTGGCTTACACACATTCTTAAAACTTACCCAGATCATATTTTTTATGTTTTCATCTTCCCCCCAAAGATATGTTCTCATGATATTGTTAAGCTGCTTCTCAACTGTAAAAGGTAATTTTATAAGAGACATAAAGTAAGTCACCAAACTCTCCAGAGAATGTCTTATCAGTGCAATCCTCCCAGCTGTATTCAAAAACTTCCGTTTCCAAGGCGCAAGCTTCTTCTTCATCCTCTCAATGATTATATCCCAGATAGCCACACTCCGTTTATTCACACCTATAGGGATTCCCAAATAAGTTATTGGCAGCGACTCCACTTTACAACCTAGCTCAGCAACTAAGTCATGAATCATATTATCTGCACCAATACTTACCATAGAACTCTTCTCTAAATTTATCTTCAAACCTGTAAGAACTTCAAAAACTATCAGCAACACATGAAGTCTTCTCACCTCATCTTTCGACGCATTTAATAAAATAATTGTGTCGTCTGCAAATTTAAGGTGAGATATAACAGTGCCATTTTCTTTCACCTAATATCCACCTAATCTACCACTTTCCACAGCTCCATTCAGCAGCATAGACAGAACTTCCACCACTAGAAGAAAAAGGAAAGGTGATAACGGATCACCCTTCCTTATGCCTTTAGAAGGTTTAATTCGATTTGAAGCCGCCCCATTAATAAGCACCGAAAATTGTGCTTCTGTAACGCACCATCTTAACCATTTAATCCACCTTTCTCCAAAGCCATTTCTTTGCAAAATAATGAACATATCACTCCAACGAACATTATCGAATGCTTTCACCATGTCAATCTTACAAAGAATCCCAGGTATCTTATGCTTCATCCTACTGTCAATGCATTCGTTAGCAACCAAAATACCATCTAAGATTTGTTTACCTTTAATAAAAGCGCCTTGTGCATTCGAAATAAGTGCAGGCATAACCATCTTCATTATTTCCGCTAGCAGTTTTGAGATTATCTTGTAAAAGCTACTGATCAAGCTTAATGACCTGTAATCCTTAGTAGTTGCAGAGTCTTCTTTTTTTGGAATTAACCTCATGAAAGCCATATTAAGTCTCCAATCCTCCTTGCCGTTAGAGTGAAAACTTTTAATAGCCAACATCAAATCTTCTTTTACTATATTCCAACAGAGTTTGAAAAATAAAAGGTATACAGGAAATCATTGGACGTGAAGTTTGTGTCCCCAATAATCCTGATTTATCTAAAGACTCGGCATCTCTAGGATTGTTAATTCAAAAATATAACAGACGTGTAGGATAAGTTCCTGTTGCATTGAGGATTAATGAACCAACTCTGTGCCCAAATGAGAACAGTATCTAAAGAAAGTTCACCCTCCTGAACTTCTTCTCTGGGAATTGAGCCATTAGGTATAAATGAGTTAGACACAGTATCGGTTAACTTGTGTTTCAATCTCCAATGTCCGCACCTCGAATCACATTGTCTGACTCAACTGGTACCGATTATGAGACACGTAGGCTAGTCTCAGAATTAAATGGGTGCAAGATTTTTGGGTTTGAAACATTCAGTCTGTTATCAAACTCATTAATCAGTAGAATGTATTCCTCCATCGTTGCTTCTTTTTAGGATCGTACTTGAAGTCAAATTCCACTGATACCGCCCATTTTTGGTCCCCATCTTCAACCGTGAGAATAGCTAGGATTGCTGAAAAATCTCCCCTGACACAGATCCGGAATAATTTTTTGTTTAACACCTTCAAAGAGCTTGAATCAATTTCAACTAGGCCTCCCAGCGAATCTCCCACGGTTTTAAGAAGCTTTGAATTCCAGAATCTGTGCGGAATTCCTCTAATCTTCAACCATTTCTTCAGCTTTGATAATGATTGAAGAGGAATGATATTTTCCACATGCCTTGTCTTAGGAGTATCACTCACCTCCATGTTCTCAGAATGGATAGTAATAACCTCATCTCCTACACGAGTTTGAGTAATATGGAAAATAGCATTATCCACATTGAGCTTCTGTGGTTTCCAGATGTCCAACCAACAATCCCTATCCAGAACGATTTTAGCATTCTGATCATCTAGGATTTCAAAATCAATGAAAGCATCCCATTGCATTTGATTCCTGATTTCTCTTGCTATCCTTTGCCATCTAACAAAGCCTTCCACACGAATGAATCCAGTAAAAAACTGCTGCTTATTCAAAGCTTTAGACTGTAAATCTTGATAGAAATCAGTTCTTGTAGGCACACTTTGAATTGTTTTATTCATCAGATTATTCTCCTTCAACAAGTTGTTAAGCTCCTTACACAGTATCGCTCAATAATACGCACTTTCTCCTGCCGGTACACACAAAGCATAAGACCTTGCTGCATCCCCTCTTCAAAACCTTGAAATCCTCAGATAAATTCCTGCTTCATTCTCCCTAATCTCACAAAGATAGGATGATTCTCCTTCTCTTCTAGGCCATCTTCTCCTCTCACAACTATGGGTCCTTGCTTCATCCAGCACCTCTACTAACCACCTAGCCATATCTGTAGAGAATGAGATCCATGAAGTAAAGCCATCCCTCTTCTTCTCTTCCAATCTGAAACCCTGCTCATCCATTGAAAGGTAGAAAATTTTCCTCTCAAGGTAGAGCGCTTTTTTCGCTCCTTCTCTCTCCATATTTTCCTTTCTAGCTAGAAGTTTAGTTTGTTGATTCCAAGTTTTTTCCGGTTTAGAGTTGATCCCTACCTAACCATAAGTTTGTTTTAGAAAATAAAAAAATCAGCCGCAAGCAGGTCTAAAAAGCTAAAATATCCAGGCTTTTGACATGTTTTAAACTTTTTTTCTACTTATCATACAAGCTAGGATTCACCTAAAAGTGAATTAAAATCTATTTTTCGAAGAAAAAAATTTCTTTCTCTCTTTTTTTCTTTTACTCTTCAAAAACCCAAAAACTAAATCTAATTTTCTATCTCTAACTATAAATCAAAATCATTAATCTAATATAATAGGGAAAAATATGGTTTGGTCCTTTTTTAGGTGGTCCCATATTTGTTTGGTCCACCAATAAAAAGGGAATTCCATTTGGTCCTTGATTATTAGAATATTTAAATACCCTCTTTATTCTTTTCTCTCTTCTCACTTGTTTAATTCTTTTGTTTTTATCTTTTCTTTATTTTATCTCCACAAATTTCTCTCTCTTTTTAACTTTAATAAATAAAAACTTAAAAATGAAATATCTCTCAAGTCGAAAATTAATAAATTTTATATATTCCGAAAGGTCTCGACGATATCTACAAAACGAGTACCCATTATGCTATGTTTCAGAATTTTAATTTTTTCGGTGTAATAGTAGTTCATTTATGAGAATGAACACTATTTTTGAACATGATAATTCATTCTATTTCTAGCAGTTCATTTCGTAAAATGAACTCGTATATGTTTCGTAAAATGAACTCGTATATACTAGCAATTTATTCTATACAATAAACTCATAATAGTAGCAGTTCATTTCGTAAAATGAACTCGTATATACTAGCAATTTTTTGTAGAATAAACTCGTAATAGTAGTTCAATTTGAAGAATGGAGTCGTAATGATAGTTCATTATTATAGTTCATATTGTAAAATGAAATCGTGATAGATGTTCTTATTTTCAAATGAACTCATAATGGTTGTTCATATTGTAGGATTGATAATTCATGTTGTAAAATGAACTCGTAATGATAATTAAGAATGGTAGGTCATATTGTAGAATGAACTCGTAATAGTTGTTCATTATGGTAGTTCATATTATAAAATGAACTCATAAATGGTAGCTCATATTGTAGAATGAACCCATGATAGGTGTTCATTTAGTAGAATGAACTCGTAATAATAGTTGATTACACCAGTTCATTTCGTAGAATGAAGTCGTATAATAGTTCATTTTATAAAATGAAATCGTATGTTATTTAATCCTAAGAGTTCACTTTTTTATAATGTACTAAATAGCATAATAATTTATTACAGTAGTTTGGACATTGATTATCTCTCCAATTTGAAACCTCTCTTCTTTCTCCCACCTTTCAAAAACTAGAGAAAAACTCATCAACTTCTTCTTCTTCCTTTGCTCAGATTTAGTCCTTTAGGGGCTAGATCTGAGCAAATCTTTCTTGTTTTTAGTTATTTTTGTTGTTTTCTAATAATTTCTTCGCTATTAGAGCGATTTTTATCTTCGCCATTTGGGCGATTTTATATACACTTTTATAGTGTTTCTTTCTAACGATTTGTTCGTGTTTGGTTTTTTTGATAAAGTACATCGGAGATTCAGCAAGGGCGAAGATCAATTTCTTCTTCATCAGAAAAATAGATCTTGAGTTCGGGTTAATTGCACATGAAGAATTTTTGAGCATATCACTCCTATGTCATAGGAGTATCTCTTTTCTAAGAAGAAAAAATCTATCAAAATGGTCGAATTATAGTTTCGTATGCCATTCCTTCTCCAATCTCATAGTACAAGATTTGGCTGCTATCGTGGTAGATCGCTCTTTCTCTTTGCGATTTATTTGCGTTTTGTATCTTTCTTTGTATTTTTTCCATGTTATGATGTACTTGTTTCTCTTTAAAACCGTCATGTAAACGTTTCTTATGGAATGAAATACTTGTTGTTTGATGATCAAAAAAATAAAATAAAAATTATTACAGTAGTTCATTTTATAGAATGAACTTGTATGGTAGTTAATTTTATAACTAAAAAATAAGGTAAAAAATATTTAGGACCAATTGGTATTATTTGTAGGAACAATTGGTATTTCCTACAATATAATAACTAATAATAAATTTGTTAATCTAGTTGAATTATTAAAACTAATTAAGTGAGGGCTATTTAGCCAATATACAAAATATTTAGGTAAGGGGTTTTTAAAATTAATATCTAGTGACCTATTTTTATCCTATTAGTGGAGCCCCTCTATTAAAATGTGAAGCTCCTATAATAGGTTTCTTCAAGATATAGATGCCAGTGAGGTAAGTTTGTAACCCCTACCTTTTGAGCTAGCTTTAATTAGTGATACGGATTGTATTTGATTTTTCATCTAGTTAAGTTGTGTAGACGTTTTGACCCACGTTATTCTTGTTTGATCAGCACTAATTAGGCATGACCAATGTAGTTAATATCGGATATCGGTTTTGTCTCGGCTGGGACCGGTACACTGGTACAACATTGTATCGGGAGATCTCGGTTTCAAATACCGTTACAATATCGGTTCCAAATTTTATATCTATAGATTTTGTGAAATTATTTTTTCACATATTACACCTGTTAAGTTATATATTAAACACCGAAAGTATTAAAATACCAAACACTTGACATTTCCTAGGCTTAAAATACCACACACTTGACATTTCCTCGCCGGTACGATAACTTGGGTGCACCGATGACTTATGAATGTTAACTCGCATCACTGATAGGTATTACACACGTATTGCAAACATGAACTATAGTTGTGTGGACACGTATATAGGTATGGAATATCCAAAACCCAAGTGTACCACTCATGTAACGTAGACTATGTAGTCAAAAGTCAAACGACTTGTCATGCTTTTCGCTTTTCTCACTCGGTCTCTCCGCCTCCCTCTTTCAAATCTGATGCTGCAAATCAGATTTTTTTTTTTGACTGAAAGGGCAAAATATATTGAAAAAAGAAGCAGTCACGAAAAGTGACTAGAATCTTGAATTACATGGAATTATCGAAGATAGCTTCCCAATTACAAATGACCGTTGAAAGCGTAAAACTAGCGAAAATTTCGGTGTTATGGGTCCAATTGTGCAACAACACTTTGATATCCGTAATCACTTGTTTTACGTCTCTTGTTTTATTGTTGTGTAACCTGTTGTTTCTTTCAATCCACACACACCACCAAATTGCAAATGGTAAAAAACCCCAAATCCGTTTGACTCTATTACTGCTTTTCCTCATACTCCATTCCCACAAAGTTCTCCTAATATCACCACCAAAAACCCAAGAAACGCCCAAAATTTTCAAAAAGTAAGACAATATCTCGAAAGTAAATTTGCAATGAATGAAGAGATGAGTGTTTGATTCTGTTTGATGCTCACATTACAAACAATCAGCATTCTGAACCATCCCTGCACTGAGAGAATAATCCAAAGTTGGAGCGCCATTATAACACAAAGTCCAAACCAGGAAGCTAACCTTCAGTGGGATCTTAGAGTTCCACAACTGTTTATCTGGGAAAGAAATGAAGCCATCAGTTTCCAGGGTGGAATAAGCGTTAGCAACAGAGAAATTTTTTCCATAACCATAGCTCCAAATTCTGCCGTCTGGACCCCCACTTTCATTAGCCAAATTAGAGTTTGATTCTCCTATCACCTGCAGCAAATGAATCACCTCCAGAACCTCTATTTCATTTAAAGCCCTAGCCAAGTTTAAGTTCCATGCTCCATCCTCAGTCACCATCTCTTTAATCATAGCATTCTTATTTCTAGACAATTTATATAAAGAAGGAAAAGAAAAACTTAAAACTTGTTCTCCCACCCAAATGTCGTTCCAAAACGAAATACCAATCTATTAGAAAAATCAGATTAGAAAAATCAATCTACGCCAGAGTATCATCTTCATCTTTTCTGACTTTATTTTTCTTTTATTTAGTTTGGAAACCCTAACTTAATCTCCAAACTTCAAATACTACAACAATTCTTCAACAACAATTGATGCAAGGGGTTCTTCAACGACGACAACAAGGAGCTCCTCAAGAATAATCATTTTTTTTTTCACAAACCTATTTTTATGTGATTATTTTATTAGCTTGTTTATCAGTATTGGTTGATTAAATATTTTCCCAATGTTTTTGGGTTCTATATGTATGTTGAATCAATAAAAATGGTTCCTTTAATCTTTGGACGAGAAATCAACAAAAATGGTTCTCTTTAATTGTTGCATGCGAATGATAGATTTTTCAATCTAATGAAAAGAAAAAGGAACATTTCCGGCCGAGATAAACCGGCCGATAAAACCGGTACAATCCGATATTTTCCAGAAAATATTGTCTCGCGATATTGTGAGAATCGTCTCGCTCTTGGGACGAGATGCGGAATTTCGCCGATATCTCGGCCGAGATGGCCGAAATTGACTACACTGGGCAGGACTAGAAACAGAGGAAAACAGAATGTATGTAGCAGTTTGGCTTGAACACTATAAAGTGAGACACAAAAACTGTGCAGTCAAAACCTGTTGGCTTGCTTTAGACCTAGTAAGACACTTCGTAAGTCACTGCAAGGATTATGTTGATACATTACCTTTTTGTACTTGGATATGTTCGTGGGAATGGTGAAAAAAAAAGGGTTCGTTTTTTGGAATGTGGAATCAGTCGAGGTATTGGATATTATGTAAGACCTTTGTTTGACCAAAAGTCAAATAAGAATAACGAAGTCCATTCAATTCACTGCCCCAAATATCAGTAATTTATCAATTTCGTATTGTTGTTAGATTTTTTTTTTACTACTTCGTCTCCATTTAGGAATATTATTGAGTCCTGCTATGACACGGACGCGTGCATAACAAAGAGAAAACGGACGCACTCCGCAACCGTTCAATTTCCTTTTCATCAAGATATGAGAGATTAGATTCCTTAATAAAAGATTAGATTTCCTAAATAAAAAATTGCATCTTTTTATAGCTTAATAATTATTTTATAGCCCTTCCTTGTATTGGTAATTTGGTACCTATAAAAAAAATACGGATACCTAGGAAAAAAAAAATCAAATACCCGTATTTTTTTAATGTTTTTTAACTATTACCTTAAAACTTCCCTGTTTCATTCATTTTGTTACTAAAACTCGTTTTTTTTACTTATTTGATTTTTTTTTTACTCTAAAATATTTTTTTACGTAGATAAATATTTTCCCATGGAAGGAAAAAAAAATAACAAAAAATGTACCCGTTTGGCACTATTCATACGGGTACTGAGTATGCGTCTAGTGTAGGGAAGGGAAACGCATGTTTTACATTTAACGGGAGATGGACGGAAAATAGTGATAGGGGGCAACCCCAGTGTTTCGGTGAACAAAAATGTTTAACGCACCGCGCGTTGAGCACCGAGGAGAGAGAGTGTGATAGAGAAAAAGAAGTGGCCCCCATTCTTGGCCCCCACCCCTAAAATAGTTGGATCGGTGGGGGCAACCTTCGGTGCGTCTATCACGGCTGTTCGGTGAATAGGGGAGGCAACCCCAATGTTTTGTTGAATAGGGGGAAACCCCAGATTAACATTTTGTAGGGGGGCAATGTCAAAAAACCCCTTTAGGAAAACATGAAAATTCTTTTATCTTTAGTAACTACACTGAGATTTGTGCTTTTGCAAGATGTAGTAATCCAACGGTGCAGAGGTGCGACCGTATATAAGCTATCACGCGTACGCGCGCGTGATAACACGACTCTAGGAAATTTTTCTTTTTAACTATTAATTGATATTACACAAAATTGGTCAAAAAGACCAAAATCAACAATTCGTGGGTGAAAAAGACATCTAGATTTTGATACTGTTTAAATGGACAAAAATATAAAAATAGTCAGGATGTAACCAGTTTCATCCTACCCATTTTCAAATATTTTTTCTTATTTTTAATTTACATTCGGATGCATCCAGTTTCATCCTCGCTATATTTTAAGTTTAAGCCAAGATGAATCCAGTTTCATCCTTGCTATTTTTTTTTGTCCATTTCACCCATATTAATTTTTACTCGTCCATTTGAACGATGTTTTAATTTTTTTTGGACAAATGACCCATTTTCCGTTGATATTATTTGATATCAATTTTTCTATCCACCTTAATTTAACTATCATTCGTATAAACTACAGCTATATTACTGTGCTGTTTTCATTCATCTCCTCTCAATATTATCATCTAAATGGATTCAATCATGCTTGATATTAGACAAGCAACCATGAACCATGAATGATGTACCAGGGATTCGAGCTTGCAATTTCCAATGCTTCCCAATGGAAGACCGGCGCGACTATTGTTACTATGAAAAACGTATAGTTTTATGGCCACAAATTTCTTAGGTCGCAGAAGACAAACACACTGGTCGTATAGTTGGATACGTTGTTTCTAAGATGGGAGGAGAACATCATGGTTATATTTCATATCTAGTGTGAGGGTAAAATACCCGATGGTCACGTGTCAACATCTCAAGGGATGACTTCATGATGAGATGATAAGGTAGGAGCACCGAATCATTCTCCATAAAGCTGATTTTGTCTGAATCGAGACGCCTGCCACTAGCATCGCATGAGCGGTGCGTGTGAAGGAGTGGTCTAATCGATTCAGTCGGTCAAAGTCTAAAAAGCAGCACTGCATTTAATGAAGGATCAGAAGGAGTGAGAGCGAGTCTAATGACGTAGCAGAGAACTCGGACGATCTATACTATAACTCGTGAGTAGAGCAGCATGAGGACCTTCGGAGAAGAGTTTCACGAGGCCTGACCATCACGAATAGGGCGAGATAACTCGGAGGAGAACCCGGGATACCACCACGAAGGATAGTATGGAACCAGTCCGAATAAGCAGGATGACTCCGAGAGCTCGACGAGGCCTGACCTTCACGAGTATTGTTTGTCTATAAATACCAACCCATGTAGCAGGAAATGGGAAAGTTATCTTATGTATTATTAGATGGTATTTTTACAGAGAATTCCTGAGACATATTTAGACAGAGAAAGAGTGAGAGATCTAAGTGAGATTTGTAACTCTTTTAAGGGTAAGACCTTATAATCAATAAAGAAACTATCTTCTTTCCTGTGGATGTAAGTCTTCATGGTCGAACCACGTTATATGCTTGTGTCCATCTTTACTTTTATGCTCTTTACATCTTGTTTATCTTTGAATCTTGAATGTTAGAGTAAGTTTTTGTATTTATCTTCATTTGGATGTAACCATCAGAAAAGTTGTGGTTACATTTTGGCGCTAGAAATAGGGAGGTATGAAGATATAATCTACCTCTCTATCAACAGCTCTATATAAGTTTAGTTTCTTTCTGAAAATGGTGGTTCTCAAACCACTGGGTAGCTTCCTGTCAAAGAATTCAAGAGTTTAGCTCGGACTCGACACGATCTCTACGATATGTGTAGTCTAGAAGAACCTCAAGAATCGACAGATCTACGTATTTTTAATGTTTTTTTTTTTGAGATCTTTAAATTCTTAGAAATAGCTCCTATCTTCCTCAAGGTGCTCAGGAGAGTAGAAGATCTTGGTGAACATGGAGTTTTCAAAACTTCAACACCTAAACGATCTCCTCTATGAACGAGCAGGGAAGATCTCCACCAGTAAACCACTTAAGAAAGTCAAATTCTTATGAAGGCTCAAAAGGAAAATTGCTAAGTAATGGCTTTTCCGTTTTCACATAAAACTCCATACAACTCATAATCTTCTTCTTAGAAATTCTACTCTAAGTCAAGAGGAGGGGTTAACAAGTACAGAATCATCCTTCAAACTCAAAGTTTGTTCGAAATCAAAAGATCAAAGGCTGGTGAAAAAATACTTCCTAAAAATGGAAGGATATGCTTTTTCATCATGATTAGATTTTTTCTAACATAAGCATGATGCATGGGGATAGGTACTTTCTCTTGAGAAGAGAAACCAACGAAATACCTTTTTCCATCACTAAAAGTCTTATGCATGAAACAGAATGTTTTGACATCTTCGGATGGAGGACAGCCCATCCGAAGGATCATCCGATGTCGATCCTAAGCATCGACGAGAAAAGAGTACAATAAATGAAGGAAAGATTAATTGCGAGTCCGAGAGACTCGTAATCACTAACCCAAGGCGAAGAGAGGCGTCGAAACCTATTACCTCCAAGATAGTCTCCCAAGCAGAGTTATCGGACGAGGATTAGGGGCGATCAAGATATCGCCAGTCAGAAATTTCCTTCTCACCCGAGAGAGCTCAAGGAAGGAAGAAGAATGCCGAAGGAAGGCTCCTAGATGACAAATTGCAGAACCAAATCTGCCAGATCGAAGCAATGTGCAGTGAAGTAACTAGAAGGAAAGATAGTAACAAGCTCGTGAAGGTAATGCAGGAGGCAAGACAATCTTCCCTAGCCCATCCACCTATTAGCTCAGACCTTCCCGAAGAAATGCTCGCTCCCAACATTCATAACTCCCTTTAACGGGACAGGCGATGCTATATAACATCTCAGGTCATATCGAATGACGCTAACACAGTGGAGCCATTATGACGTAGTAATTTGTAGATTCTTTCTCGCTAGTCTAAAAGATGAAGCCTTGTTGTGGTTCAATAACCTCCCGAAGGAGTCGGTCAGGTCCTTTGCCCACCTATCCGAGTTATTCCTGGAAGCATACATACATAACAGTA
This sequence comes from Papaver bracteatum, assembly GCA_023529315.1. NCBI lineage: Eukaryota > Viridiplantae > Streptophyta > Magnoliopsida > Ranunculales > Papaveraceae > Papaver > Papaver bracteatum. The sequence goes on from JAJJWX010000204.1 coordinate 641,926, forward strand.
GGGTCAAGCCAGAGATCTATATGTTGTTTCAATTAGCCCGAGGGACAAATGAACCACTTCGATCATTAGTTACCCGATGGAGGAAACTATGCGCTAAAATCGGAAGGGTCGCAAAGGCCTATGCGATCTTAGGATTCAAGAATAGCCTTAGAAAGATAGACCCGATGTTTGTTCGCATGTACGAAACCCCACCAACCAATTTAGGAAATTATGGGAAATCCAAGAGGATTACATAGCTCTAGAAGAGTTACAAGATGGCACTTATAACAAGTTAGTCAAAGGGGCCACCCGAGGTGCAAATGTGGTATAACCACAAAACCCCCAGGTACCTGCCCGAGGCGAAGGACGAACCAACAACGGCGCGGTCCAGTTCGATAAACATCGGAGTGGAGGATGGAAAGGGAGAAATCAAACCCGAAGTAAGAAGGAAAAATTCGTAGACCCTGTCTACACGAAGCTGAATGTTCCCATAGACGAGGTCTTAAAAAACATCTAGGGGAAGTACAAGGTGACCTATCCATGGAACCGAGGCCAACATCCAGAACGGGCCAAGAATCGCACTGACTTTTGCGAATTCCACCAATTTCTCATCCATACCACAAATTCTTGTAGAGATCTGAAAAATATGATACAAGAAATGGTAAATGAAGGTAAACTTCAGGAGTACATCGCGCAACCAACGATCCAACCCACGGTAGGGGCACTAGTCCATCGTGTGGAAATACCACGTGAGGCACAATATCTGGGATGCAACACGATATCGCACTCAGCTACCACCAAACCCGAAGGAGGCATCACAGGGCGAATCCACAAAAGGGACTTTAAAGGAAATGAGGTTTTCAGCGCAACAAAAGAACCTCCAATGGAGGAGTGGATGAAAATACCTATTAGCTTCTCAGCCTCGGAGGCACCAGACGAGGGGCGCAACCACGACGATCCTCTGATGGTTACGATGGAGATTGCACTCCCCGAACAAGAGGGAGAGGAGGAAAAAACCAAAGTACTACCTAGGGTAATGCCTAAGATCCTAGTAGACAGAGGGAGATTTGTAAAGATCTTGTTTTATGAAACATTCAAACAAATGGGTCTTCGAGATGAATATCTGATTCTATCAACCTATAATATATTTGGCTTCAATGGCTCGTTAACACGACCAAGATGCGAGATCACGTTGGAGATTAAAGTAGGGAAAATCCTTACCTTAACCACCTTTTGTGTTGTAGACATAATCTCACCATATACAACCATAATTGGGAGGTCATGGATCCATGGAATCAAATGAGTGGATTCCACATACCACCAAAGGCTGAGAATCCCTACTCCTGACCGGATCGCAAAAATAGTGGGTAAATCAGGAGAAGGCAAATATTGTTATGACATGGACAATGATAAAAGAACCAAGAGAAACACCAACCAGGCCAATGATAGCGCCTACACCATGGTGACAATCAAAACACTAGACGAAGCCACCCCTTGGACAAGGTCCTTGTGGAGGCCACAATACCTCCCCGCAGGAGGAAGACAGGATTCAGCCGACTGGCTTCTATTACCTTCTTAATTAGACAAACACTCGGGTTACACTTAAATCTACCCTACAAGAGGATATAACGGACATAACCCCAGTTTAATACTCTGGCCACGAGTCAAACAGGGCCTAAACACAGACGATCCCTCTCGTACAAGAACAAGGTACCCTGAGTTCATATTCGGAAGCAAAAACCACTTCACAAAATGGTGGGAATCACCTACATTAACACCCAAGAAGGAGACTCTTGACGACAAGCCAGAGGACAATCGACATATCATAACAAAGGATCTCCGATGCACACCCAAGAAGGAAAGACCAACCCAAATCAGATCTGCACATCCAGAAACGCTCGGAGCGAACCAATCACCCAGCATGACAACTCCTAAAAGGGAAGAAATACAACCCCATAAAAACAAGGACTACAGGAAGGACGACCTTCCAATCCCTGATATTGGCTAGCTAGTAGAAGTCGCACCCAGACTAGATTTACAATCCTTAAGAGACATATACACGGGATACAACCAGGATCGCGAATCCCTCTTCACCTCTGAAAGGTTACATGAGTATCCCAGCGATGCCATCGCCAACATGATGCGCATGAAGTTAGACGAGATCGTAACCGACCGCAGTAATCAGTTACGAAATGCTCTATGGGCATTCATAAACGCACGGCCCGGGCCAAGGCGAATGATATCCCCCTTCGTCCAAAAGCCTCAAGTGACCCAAACAGTACAATCCGAGGATGTTAAGCATAACCCTAACTCGGACACAACACTCTCCAAGACACACGACTGCGAGGGATGATACCTCGGAAAGAAGGATACCCTCTCCGAGATGACTGGCTCCTCAATATCGAGGAAAGCTTATCAATTAATATAGCATGACGAATCACTAGGATTAGAATCCTCATGTCATAAGGTTTTCATACCTTACCACAATGTAACAAGGGTCCATGACCCTATTTTGACAGTAATAAAAGTAGACCTTTTGCATGATCATTTTAAATCACTGTTCTTTATCTTTATCTTTATTTATATTTTTTATTTTTTACTTTTCGCACTAGCTATTTTTAGATTTTTTGTCTTATATTTTTTCTCATAATTTGCATATTGCATATTCAAAAAGCCCATAAATATTATGGCATGGTGCTAGCCACACCTTTCATTCCACAGCGAATAATGCGGGTACACACCTAAGCTGCCCCACATGGACATGGACCTAAGGCAATGCCATTTGACCAAATAAGGCATGATGACGATGGGGACACCCTAATCCACCTAATACAGATATAGACATAGGGTAATGCCATCACGATCTATAAATCGGGTGATGTCCTGCCATAACAGGAGATACTCAGAATCAAGGTACTAACCTTTGGCTAAGGGAAGAATCACTTGACCGAGGTATCGCCCTCCAAATGATGGTTAAATAAAAGATGGTTCAAACAACTGACCAACAACCCAGGGGCAAGTATAAACTATACATGATACTATTAAATACAAACCAACGAAGGTATCATCACCATAAAGGCAAAGAGAGAAAATTTCCACGCTTCTTGACCAACACCATAAGAGATGACCTATCCAATTAAGGAACTGATCACTCCTTAGCTTCGTCACCCACTGTTGGAATCATAGATGGCACATAATCCCCCCAAAGGTCAACAAAATGTTAACCAAAACAAAAAATAGCAAAAGGACGTTACTTTGAAAACCATCATAACATAAGGCGCCAAAAGTATGAGCCGCCTCCCATAATTGAGGACTTACACAAATAAAGTTTAAAAATAACCATGCCTCCATAAACAAAGGAGGACTTTCATACCAAACTGTATTCATAAGAAGTTCAAAATAAAAATATACATAAAGGCGTGAACCATCAATCCTCTTGATGGTTACCAGTAACTTGCTCGGCTTCCCTTTGATCGCTTACGCCATGATCGAGCTCCATCCGATCACCAGTGCCTTGATCATGTTCCACCCGATCCTCCACCTCGGGGGCTACAAAAGCAGCTTGCTCCGGACCGAGTTGAACTGATGGAGTACGAACTGCCGAGATCGCATCTGTAGCAACCATCTGATGTTCACGAAGAACTGCAGCTTTGTAGGCTTTAGTAATCAAAAGCTTGTGCTTAGCACGAAGATCACTAAGCTTCTGGTTCTTATCAGCACGTTCGGCCTCCATCTCCTCCTCGTGGGTATTGACCAACAAGTTGAGCTCTTCATCTAGACCTTCTTTGGAAACCCTCGTCTCCTCCAACTTCTTCTCTAGCTCGACGATAGGTTTACGAGCCACTGCGAGAAGGAAAAAAAGAAAAATAAATACGACATCTTCTACCTGAGAAGGCATGAGTTTTATAAATTAAAAAACTACTAATGGGAAACCTTCGTGATCAACCAACACAGAGGCCAAGGTCTCTTCCACTTGGGACTTTTGGTTATCTAGGGCACTAATCTGTGCCTCTGCAGGAGTTCGGCCGCATATCCGGCAGGGCAGGATAAAAGATGCTTGTCATGCTGTTTTTCAAGACGAACGAAATCACGTTTAAGAAGCATCAACTCTTCTCTATCATCTTCAGCTTGAGCTAATAATGGCATGTGATCGGATTTCCATTCAACTAGATTATCTTTCTGACTCTGAAGAAGCTTGATGTCATCCATCCTATCCACATCTACTTGCTTAGCCTTATCTAGCATTGACCGAAGCTCGACAATGCGATCGCGATGAACATTTACATCAACCCCAAGCGAACCATTTTTATTTTCTAAGGCATCAATTTTGCACTGACGAGAACTCACATCAAGATTCCAATTACATATTTCCCTAGCATACTTATGAACAGTATCGTTTAACTTCTCCTCCGAACGTTTGATGACGGATACCAATAGAGGGGACTACTTCAGAAATATAAAAACCCTACCATAACAAAGTCATGACATAAGAGGGAGTAGTAGAATACCTTCTAATTCTATCTTATCCTCACGAAGGGAACGGTTCTACTCTTGGGCCATGTCAATAGCGAGGAGCAAGTTCTGCATCTCGTGCTCAACATCTCGGGATCATCTTATGGCTACACGAGTCTTAGATAGCATTCCAATGCGAAGGTTGTCTCTCTAACAAAATACGCACCATACCTAGATTAGAATAATTTCGACTGGGAAAGACTAAGGAAGAACATTGTTTCAATCTCAGTACATACGGCTAACACAAGATTTTTCTGAGACGCCTTGGGAAACGAGGTTAAGATACGATCTTGCTAGTTCTCGCTCATCCGAGCATACGGTTCCGAGCACAACAGTTTCATAGACTCGGACCTGTCACCAAAGGTGAAGGAAGACGAACCCGAAGGACCCAAGGGAACAGATGGAAAACCACCAGCAAAAGCACGCTGAACACCTAATGTGTTACCAGCTTGAACAATCCCACCATGGACATTGCTCCTCTCAGCAGGAATATTCGCTTGGGTCACTCCCGAGCCGGAGATCGGAACGGAAATAACATCATTAGTAGGCTGTCCCAGCAAGGCCTGATCAAGATCATCAAAGAACGAGTCCCCAAGATCCACTGCATCACGCTCTTCAAATAGCTCATCCACATAGACGCCAAAAGAAGGTTCCTCCACCTCGGGAGCAGTGGATGGCCCAGAACCATCAACAACCCTCCTCTTATGTACACACGATTACATCGACTTAAAATGCTAAGGCATTAAACAGTGGCAAGATATATATATATATATATATATATTAATAAAATAATAATATTTCATACCTTAGCATCCTCATCACCTCGTGAAGAAGAACGCCTACGAGGGGCAATCCATTTAAGCACCCATGGCCTATAAACCGGAAAATGAGCATGCATCTCGGGAATCCCAGGGAGAACATCTCCGAGCTCGTTCCAACCATAAATATAAGGCATTACGATTCAGAGAGGAGAAACACACCACTTGGGATCATGTGTTTTACGAAGCGTCAACTGAGTAGCGTGCGGAGGATCCAAATCAAGGATAAGAGTAGCACCCCTCAAGGGGCCTAAGATTCTTAGAAATTCCAACCCCAAAGCCATCATAAGTGTTAGATTGCTGACACCAATAGTTGGCCACGAAGGATTTGGACGAGTAATACTCTCTCTGATCGGGCACAAATTGATTCAACTCGTGATCAATTACTTTACCAAGACTTCGGCGATTGCATTCTCGCATGATCCTATAAAAATTACTATTTGGATGGAAGATCGCTCGCTGAGGGCTAAAAAGAGCAAAAACCTCATATTGGATGGAGTCGAGCGGGAAATACAGAGGGAGACAGAGACCAGCCTCTAGTTGATAAGCCGCAAAGATGATATCGTTGGGACCACAAGGATTCTCGTCGAAGAGTTGATTAGACAGAACTCCGGCATGGCCCTCCGGCATAGCAAAACTCACGTCAAACTTTTGAAGTCGATATTTGGTCTTCACCATGTCCAAAAAGTCAGCATCAGACATAACAGAAGATCGATTGGTGCATGTATTCCTCATCGGCCTCTTTTCAGCGGTGATAAAGCCAAACGAAACAAAGGTTAACAACAACAACAAAAAGGGGGAGAGGGGGAAGATACGGAACAATGGAAAGAACCATTAATGACCAAACAAAAACTGTAAAAAGTTCGGAAAGACAAAAAAAAAGTCACCAACAATAACAGTAGAGAAGAAGAAACAAAAAGGAGATGGAACCTTACCGCCTCTGCGACCGTAAAGGAGAATTCCTTCCAGAAATAATGAGTCTCTTTAGGAGAGATAAGGAGTTAAGAAGAAACAGCAAACGACAAAAGAGAAATAAGATAAAAAATCTCTGAATTCTGAGAAAAAGAAATAAAGACATGACTCTTCTCCCAAGAAAGGTTTTTATAAGAAACCAAGGGATAACCAACCGGCGCCTCAAGTCCAACATGTAAAAAGGTGCATTAAATACACACGTGGCGGAAAATTCGAACGTGGCGAAAAAGACGGAGCGATTACTAAGTTTTCTTCCCATTATGCCCTTGGCAATTTGCAAAGAAAAGGAGCAAAATGTGAGGGTAAAATACCCGATGGACACGTGTCAACATCTCAAGGGATGACTTCATGATGAGATGATAAGGTAGGAGCACCGAATCATTCTCCATAAAGCTGATTTTGTCTGAATCGAGATGCCTGCCACTAGCATCGCATGAGCGACGTGTGTGAAGGAGTGGTCTAATCGATTCCGTCGGTCAAAGTCTAAAAAGCAGCACTGCATTTAATAAAGGATCAGAAGGAGTGAGAGCGAGTCTAATGACGTAGAAGAGAACTCGGACGATATATACTATAACTCGTGAGTAGAGCAGCACGAGGACCTTCGGAGAAGATCTTCAAGAGGCCTGACCATCACGAATAGGGCGAGATAAATCGGAGGAGAACCCGGGATACCACCACGAGGGATAGTATGGAACCAGTCCGAAGAAGAGGATGACTCCGAGAGCTCGACGAGGCCTGACCTTCACGAGTATTGTTTGTCTATAAATACCAACCCATGTAGCAGGAAATGGGAAAGTTATCTTATGTATTATTAGATGGTCTTTCTACAGAGAATTCATGAGAGAGATTTAGACAGAGAAAGAGTGAGAGTTCTAAGTGATATTTGTAACTCTTTCAAGGGTAAGACCTTATAATCAATAAATAAACTATCTTCTTTCCCGTGGATGTAGGTCTTCATGGCCGAACCACGTTATATGCTTGTGTCAATCTTTACTTTTATGCTCTTTACATCTTGTTTATCTTTGAATCTTGAATGTTAGAGTAAGTTTTAGTATTTATCTTCATTTGGATGTAACCATCAAAAAAGTTGCGGTTACATCTAGCTGTTCTTCCTACTCATCGTAGACAAGGAATTGCAAAGAAGTTGATAATTGCTGCTCAAAACGCTATGCTACGCGAATATGGGTCTGAATACGTTTCTCTTTACGCTCGTACAAGTAGTCTTGCTGCAGTAAATATTTTTACTGAGAATTTAGGATATAAAATGCAAGAAACTGCAGTTGAGTTTTATGATAATGGGGAAGATGCTTATGTTATGAAGAAAAACTTCACGGAAAACAAGCAGATCATCTTGGGCACAGATTTACTTACGGTGGTAGATGCTTCATGAGCGCAGCATCCAAATCCAAGTTGCAAGGGATATTGGAGAAAGTGGAGACTGCAACAATGTTAGATCAGAAAATGATGACATAGTTTCCAAGAGAATAATTACAACTAATCTTTGTTTTCAATTCTCTATGTTATCTGTTGAATTTATTTAAGGTTAATATATTTTGTTAAATTTTTAAGTCATCATGTTAATAAAGTTATGAAATTAACTTAGGATCATCTGTTGAATTACTCTCTGTAGAGACCTTGTTAAAATCTGAGTGTGTCACCTAAAAATTTGTTCTTCAAGGATTATTGATCAAAACAGTCATAGGATATAGAGGTGTAAACTGGGTTGTGCCAGCGCGAGCTGAAAAAGTTGACCAAAGACACTAAAAGTTGAGCACACATTGCCCAGCCAAAGACGCAAGACAAAGACGTTACGTTTAAATGGGACGTGCTGGGTTTGATTAATTGGCACAGTAGCCCAGCACTGCACGCGGCATGGATTAGCATGTGGCACGACACATCACAACACGTTAAGAAAGCACGTCATAGCATGCACAAGTGCACCATATAACAAGGCATAATACATCACATTTTGTGTATATTTCACACAGAGTCACTATTCTAGCTAGTTTTTGACATTTTATGCTGACTTATTTTTATAACAACACATATAATAACTCAATATTTGGAAAATATATTCCAATATCGTTGTTATAATATCGTTACCTATATTCGAATAGAACATTAATTTACATGACAATGATCCAATTTTATATTTAATGGGTTATTTCTTTTTATTGAATAAACTTGTTGATTTTACTTGAAAAAAATTCAAATGATATGTTGTCTATTTAGATTCTCGTAATAATGTCTGACTTAATGTATACCATTAAGTGATTTCAAATTTTTTATAACACGTGTGCCAGCACGGCACAACACCACTACACCATTTCAGGAATTTTGTCACAGGATATAACCGTTACTGATGAAATTTGTAACGGTTATAACCTGTTGAGAAAAGGCCGACATAAATAAATGTGAAACGCTTTTGTAACGCTTTTATCTGTGACGTTCTCCCTCTACAGTCACATAAAATAACCGTTACAATAATTAACAGTCACGATTGACCTAATTTTATGATAGCGACACGTGTCAAATTAGTAACGTTTATCGTAACGGTTTAAACTGTTACTCTCAATTTACCACAATTAAGTGAGGGACACGTGTCTTAAAAAGTCACATATATGACAACGGTTATAATTGTTACTGAAACCTTGCAACGATTGGCTCAGCGACATTTGTCCCATTTTGTTACGAATATAGTAACACATATTAATGTTGCCATTTGTTTTATAACGATTTCTTATTGGACACGTGTCGTCCATTTGTCACGCCTTTTGTGACGGTTAAACTGTTACTCTCATTTGTAACAATAGTAAGATGATGACACGTGTTGTTTTACTTCAAAATTCTTGTCACAGTTATCTCCGTGACAATTCTTTCAGTTACAATAAAAAAAAAGGGTAGCCCAGATCTTCATGGACCCGGGCTTCCAGTTTACAGGCCTGTAATACAGGTCGCGATGATGGACCTGCACTCTCAGTTTAGAGGCCTGAAATACAACAATATTTCTTCATTCTATCCATAATTCACATTCAATATATTCTTCAATAAACCAATTCATATCAACATTCAATGAATTCAAAAAAGAATACAAATTCAAAAGGAATACAAATTCTATCAAGTATCAAATCTGTTATTGTTAAGTATCAAATTCTGAGGAAAGTTCCCAAGTTCAGTTCACTATAAGCCGAAACTTACTCAAAACTTGCAGCTGCAAAGGGACTTAATGGCTGCCATTTAATGGTAGAACCTCTTGCTTGGATATGATTTCAGGGGTATAAGATATAAAAAGACCCGATGAAAGTGAAGGCCTCTGCAAGAATAAGAAGAAAAAAATGTATCAGAAACTAATAATGGTGTTCAAAAGATTATACCAGCAATAGCTAAAACAATATAACTTAAGACAGTTGAAATGGGTATATAAGATTTGTGTCTGCAATGTATATCGATTTTGTTTTCTTACACTAAATATTTGAGCAAGGACCATTACCGACAGAAAATTAGGATATGATTCTTTTCACGACAATGGCTTCCCAATTTAACACCCAAAGAAGCTAGTAGTATGGAAATTCTCTCGAGTATGCACAAGCAATCACCATAAACTATTATTCGAGATTCGACAACAATATCCCCAACAAAACAAAAAACGCACAGTACTCTAAAGAAATTCTAAACTACATGAAACCACTGAAAATTTTACTTTGATTTGAACCTGACTTTGGGTTGCAGGTTGTAAAAGTTGATCCTCCAACTCCTCGAGTTCAGATTACAATTCATCCTACAACCAACAAAGATAACTAACTACATTAGTGAAGCAACATCTTGATCTATTAACCCTAATGAAAAGTAAAAAGAGTGAAAAAATAGTAGAGAAATAATGTCTCTTACAATTTTCGGGCACTCGTAATCAATACCAGCAGCCTCTATCTTCAGTCGTCGCTTCTTTTCTTGCTTCACCGTTCCCTCAACCAATTTTCTATGTTCTTCCGATGTTCTGTCCTATAAACATATCATGATGGATTGTTAAGAGTGACAAATGAAGTAAATTCATACTTGTTATATACTTGTACTGAAATAAACTAAGAGATGTGATTTTCCTAGATAATTGGACAACCATTCAGACAAGAATGAAGATGCATAAAAAATTCATCTCAAAAGTTAAACAAATTAACACTCACCCTGAGATTGGCGTTGCACAAGTAAATGTCTGTTGTAGTCACTTATGAATGTCTCTAAACTGACTTGACTTTGAACTTTGTTCTTTAACCAACAAACTGTCAAAGCAAAAAAAACATGAGTTATATTCAGGAACAGGAAGATTTCCGCAGTTATGTACAACTTACATTGGAGTGTAACGAACCTATTTGATCATTATAGTTTTCTACCGAAAAAATGCCTAAATGTAGAGGCATAATAAAGACCATCATAAGAATTATAAACTGCATTTATAGACATAAAGCTCGAGGAAGTTCTTGCCTTGTTTATAACTTGGGAAGTAGTCATTCCAAAAAATTTGTGCTTGTTTGCATACCTGTGATAAAGTAGAACTCCTACAACAATGAAAGAAATAATGATTATTGAATTCTAATATTACATAGACGGTAATGCACTTCTTAAAAATTAAAATGAGACTTTTACCTTGATTATTACTATATAAGCATGGTTTCTGGTCGTACAATGACACTCGCCAAACACCATTACGCACAAGTATCTAGGCTAAGGAATGTTTTCCTCAGTGCCTCTATAAAATATGAGGGGTCATTTTCATAGTCTGTAAGAATTACTTAATTATTTCTGGTAAGGGTAGTATGGTAATTTTCACAGTCTTCATAACATTTATTGTACTTTTTTTCCAATAAGGGTAATATGGTCATTTTCACAGTCTGTAACATTTCCTTTACTTATTTTCCGATAAGGGTAGTATGGTCATTTTCACATTCTCCATAACATTTATTGCACTTTTTTCCAATAAGGGTAATATGGTCATTGCACTTTTTTCCAATAAGGGTAATATGGTAAGAATTACTTTACTTATTTCCTATAAAGGTAGTATGGTCATTTTCATAGTCTTCATAATATTTATTGCACTTTTTGCCAATAAGGGAAATATGGTCATTTTCACAGTCTGTAACATTTACTTAATTATTTCCGATAAGGGTACGTAGTATGGTCATTTTCACAATCTCCATTATATTTATTGCACTTTTTCCAATAAGGGTAATATGGTCATTTTCACAGTCCGTAAGAATTACTTTTTACTTATTTCTGATAAGGGTAGTATGGTCATTTTCACAGTCTCCATAATATTTATTGCACTTTTTTTTCAATAAGGGTAATATGGTCATTTTCAAAGTATTTACTTTATTTATTTTCGATAAGGGTAGTATGGTCATTTTCACAGTCTCCATAATACTTATTGCACTTTTTTCCAAAGGGTAACATGGTCATTTTCACAATCTGTAAGAATAACTTTACTTATTTTCGATAAGGGTAGTATGGTCATTTTCACAGTCTCCATAGTATTTGTTGCACTTTTTTCAATAAGGGTAATATGGTCATTTTCATAGTCTATAAGAATTACTTAATTATTTCTGGTAAGGGTAGTATGGTAATTTTCACAGTCTCAATAACATTTATTGCACTTTTTCCAATAAGGGTAAAATGGTCATTTTCACAGTCTGTAACATTTCCTTTACTTATTTTCCGATAAGGGTAGTATGGTCATTTTCACAGTCTCCATAACATTTATTTACTTTTTTCCAATAAGGGTAATATGGTCATTTTTATAGTCTGTAAGAATTACTTAATTATTTCCAGTAAGGGTAGTATGGTCATTTTCACATTCTCCATAATATTTATTGCACTTTTTTCCAATAAGGGTAATATGGTCATTTTACAGTCTGTAAGAATTACTTTACTTATTTCCTATAAAGGTAGTATGGTCATTTTCATAGTCTCCATAATATTTATTGCACTTTTTGCCAATAAGGGCAATATGGTCATTTTCACAGTCTGTAACATTTACTTAATTATTTCCAATAAGGGTACGTAGTATGGTCATTTTCACAATCTCCATTATATTTATTGCACTTTTTACAATAAGGGTAATATGGTCATTTTCACAGTCCGTAAGAATTACTTTACTTATTTCTGATAAGGGTAGTATGGTCATTTTCACAGTCTCCATACTATTTATTGCACTTTTTCTAATAAGGGTAATATGGTCATTTTTACAGTCTGTAAGAATTACTTTACTTATTTCCGATAAGGGTGATATGGTAATTTTCACAGTCTCCATAATACTTATTGCACTTTTTTTCCAAAGGGTAACATGGTCATTTTCACAGTCTGTAACATTTCCTTTACTTATTTCCAATAAGGGTATTATGGTCATTTTCACAGTCTCCATAATATTTATTGCACTTTTTTCCAATAAGGGTAATATGGTCATTTTCAAAGTATTTACTTTACTTATTTTCGATAAGGGTAGTATGGTCATTTTTTCATAGTCTCCATAATATTTATTGCACTTTTTTCCAATAAGGGCAATATGGTCATTTTCAAAGTCTGTAACATTTACTTAATTATTTCCGATAAGGGTAGTATGGTCATTTTCACAGTCTCCATAATATTTATTGCACTTTTTTCCAATAAGGGTAATATGGTAATTTTCACAGTATGTAAAAATTACTTTACTTATTTCCGATAAGGGTAGTATGGTCATTTTCACAGTCTTCGGAAGAAGCAGATATTTTTGTTGTGGTTTTGTCGAGAAAATCGAGAGAAAAGGTTGGTATTTGTCAAAGTCAAATGTCCTACAAAGTCATGACTTGTTGAATTGGTCTTGATTTTTTTTTCTAATATTAAGAAAATTCAAAAATAAAATAAAAATAAATATTGATATTTAGAAATTAAATAAAATTGTTATTTTTTATAACTGTTGCGAAAGTAGTGACAATCAAAATTCTAAGAGTGATTAATTCGGGGTTGTTTTAGATGTGGTGAAATTTTTGGGTGGAAACATTATTTCAGATTATAATTGGGATTGTCTGGATAATTGCCAACAAATATAATTGTGACTAGTAAAAAAGTTAAATATTCAGATTCATTATCACGATTACAAAATTTAGCAACAATTATAATTGTTGCAGGACTTATCCAGGTGTATCAGTGACTGAAAAATAAACTGTGACAAGTTGCACTGTGAGAAAATCCTGGAAATGGTGTAGTGCACGTTTATTCGTGTGTTGTGCACGTGGGCTGTGCTATGCCTAGCTTTTGACTAGTAATGCACAGCACGACACAGCACGTTTAAATCGTTGGCACAACACATGGCACGTAAAGCACGCGATTTCGTGTGCCGGGCCGGCACGTTTTACACCTCTAATAGGATATATAGGGCCACCAATCTGAGTCTGACTTGTGCGAGTCGGATGGTAAGGAGTATAACCGTGAGTTTGGTTCTGGATTTACTCAAACATGAAATATTGCCTTTGCAATCAAACGTCTACAGGCCTTAGTTTTAAATAATGTTGCTTCCTTAAATTTTATGTATGGCCACAACTATATATGCTATAAAACTAACAACGGAAAAAGGGTTATTTGTCCAAATATTTTAAAAACATGGTTGTAATGGACGAGTAAAAATTAATATGGATGAAATGGACACAAAAAATATAGCAAAAATGAAACTGGATTCATCCTGGTTTAACTTAAAAAATAGCGAAGATAAAACTGGACGCGTCCTGTTGTAAAATTTAAAATAAGAAAAAGTATTTGGAAATGGGTAGGATGAAACTGTTTACATCCTGGCTATTTTTATTTTATCGTCCATTTAAACAATATCAAATTTTATATGTCTTTTTCACTTAGGAATTGTTGATTTTGGTGTTTTTAACCAATTTTGTGAAGTCAGTCGTAATAACTTCTTGGTGACGATATACTAGGACTGCAATCATTCTGGACAATTTCTCACACACTTTGACAAAGTAAGACGCGTTTTCCTTGCCTCTTCTCGAGCTATGTAATCAACATGTAGGCTACACTGTTGCCTGTTGGCGTCGTTTTTGACAAGGTCTTTCTTTTAGGAACTGTAACATAGTTGGTTTCACAATGTAGCTACTTTTGTTTTATTTTGAATACCTTCGATCCAATCATGGCTGATATCAGACAAGCAACAATATTTGATATACCAGCAATTCAAGCTTGTGACTTGCTTTGTTTTCCCGAGGAAGACCCTTGGGATTATTATCTTTACGAAGAATATATAGTTTTCTGGCCACGACTTGTTTTTTTTTTTTTTGAAGCATTCCACGACTTGTTTATGTCGCAGAAGACCATGGTACTGGTTGTGTTGTTGGATTTGTTTTTGCTGAAATGGAAGGAGAAGGTACTGAAACTCATGGTTATATTGCAAATTTAGGTGTACTTCCTACACACCGTAAATCAGGGATTGCTAAGAAATTGATGGATGCTGGTCATAACGCGTTAGTACAAGAATATGATTCTGAATATGTTTCTCTTCATGTTCGTAAAAGTAATCAAGCTGCAATTAACCTTTATTCTCAAAAATTAGGATATAATTATGAGATTGCCGCTAATTTTTATGAAAATGGGGAAGATGCTTATGTTATGCAAAAACAACTACAAGAAAAACAAACAGATATCTTGGGCACACACAGTACTGATGGCGGTGGCCGGCATAAATCTTCTGTTGTTGACTTGTTATGTAAAGCATAATCCAAATATTCTGAAAGCACCCGCTGACTTGTTTTCTTACATTTATTGTAGTGTCCTTCCGGCCGGCAATACTTTTCCTTGTTGTACCTTCTTCTTAAAATCTGGGTGTATAACACCTGAAAAATGTAATTGTAGTTGAAAATTTATTATCAAACCATATTCATGTACGAGGGAGGATTTATGGACACTCTTAGATGGACATGGTCAGATAAAATTTGCGCAATTTTCTTCGCAAAACCCAAACGACAATGAATTTAAGTATAATATTATGATAATATGTTCCTCTTATAAGACTCTACATTCCTACAAAAAATGAACACAATTCGAGATGTATAAAATGGCCATCTACCCTTTGAAAATCAGCCTTCAAATTTAACGTTTGAAATTAAGATTGATAAATAGTGAGGTTTGCTATCTCGAATTGCGTTCAGTTTTTGTAGAAATGTAGAGTCTTGTAAGAGAAACATATCATCAAAATATTACATTTAAATTCATTGTCGTTTGGGTTTTACGGAGAAAATAGCATAAATCTTATCTCACCTTGTCCATCTAAGAATGTCAATGTATCCTACCTCTTCATGTATTTGAGTCAAAAGCAAATAAAGTTTAAAATGTTTTAACCACGAGGAAAAAGCTAACAATGTCAGACAAACATTATAATTTACCATGTTTGTTGCATGATGATATCTTCTGCTAAATTTGCAGGTTTTCATTCTGTTTGAGAGTTACCAATGTTGACCATTGGTTTCTTACAAAGGTCTAAGACGCGCGAAAGTGGAGTGGGGGTGATTTAAGTGTTTGAAGGCTTGATTTTGTCACATCAGAAGAAGATGACGATGATAATGATTTTCTCGCCAGTATCCCCTCCTTCCCTCTTGGTGTGTTGTGTCCCTTTCCTTTAGGAATTTCTGTGTAATATACTAATATTCGATCTCGCAATCAACGGAGATTCAACTGGAAAGAAAGGTAGCTACCACTTAGGGTTTGAGTAAGAACCCGATTTTGGGGCATACCCAATAATTTTGGGGCATACATATAGGACAAAAACCCGGGTGCCTATAGTATTTCAAGGTGGCCCTTATCCTCCAATTTTCAAAAATGCTAAAATACCCCTCATTTGATTAGTGTTTAATTAGTGATAATTAAAATTAATTAATTGTTAATGGTTAGAATTAGTTTAGTGTTAATTTATGATAATAATTTCATGTTTAAAGATAGTTAGTTAGTGATTAATTTTAGAAATAGAAGAAGGAGGAAAGAAGGAGAGGAGGGAAAAACCAAAAAAAAATAAAAAATTGTGATCTTTAAGAGATGTGTGATACAAATTCGAGTGAGGAAGGTGAATCTTCATCACGTAAAGCTAAGAAAATACATATCAATTACGATGGAGATCCGGAAATGGCTTATTTGTTGGATTATGAAAATAATTTTACCCAAACTCAACTTTTTTCTCAAGCTCAAGATAATTCCTTTATGGAGACAAATCCAGAAGATGAGTACATAGATGAGGAACCCAATGCTAATAATACACATGTATGGTTGTACAAGTTGTTTAATGTCCGTTTTGTAGCTTGAATTCACCAAAAGATTGGATTTTTGCAACCAGTTCGACGCAACAGAGCAAGGTTCGGCAGACACTAGTGTGCCGAACCATAGTAACCAAGAACAGTTCGGCTTATTAGTTTGAGAAATATGTATGCCGAACTGTCATTCAATTATTTTCGCGCCACAAAATTTTCATGGTTCGGCTCAATTACGAGGTCAAACTTTAAGCCGAACCATATCTTAAAAAATATACGACTTACAGTGTAATGTTCGGCTTACAAGTTATACAACCGAACAATAATTTTTGTTTTTAGATTTTTTAGAAACTTCAAGTGTTATGGTTCGGCTTATTATATTAGTCCCAAATTGGACGAATCCACGTTTGACATGTAGTTCGTCTTTGTAAGTCAAACACGAATAAGCCGAACCTTAAGTTCGGCTTTCATATAGTTGAGCGTGTTAGCCGAACCTTACCCAAAGCCTGTGCGATATTGTTGTAGATTGTTGATGAAATGGAAACTATGGAGGATCAACCGCCGCCTGTTGATGTCATTCATGAAGATACTAAAGATCACTCCCAAACTGACTTGGTAGGTAACAAACGTAGTTTATGTTTTATGCAAAATCATTAATAAAACTAAAGTTTTGTACTTGTGGATATGTAGACGTGGAAAACCAAAGAAGAATCTGTTAAATGGGTTGAGGAACATGCTTGGAAAATCAAATGCGTCCTAGTTAAAGGTAGACAAAGCCGAAAGAAGCGGGTGGAGATGGTTTGTGAGAGGGGTGGGAAGAAAGTAAGCAAGAAGAAAAAAGGTAATCCATATGTTGGGAAGACCGGGAAAAAATATAAGACTAAAACAAGGAAGATAAATTGTCCTTTCAAGATCGTCCTAAATTGGAACGAAGATGAAGAAATTTTCACAATGAATAAAGATATGTATTGCCGTCATAACCACCCACGTCCAAAGGATCTTCATGGACATTATAGAGCCGGAAGACTCAAACCTCATGAATATGCGGAGGTAGATAAAATGACACGAGCACGTATGTCTCCCTCTAAAATTCTTAGGAAGTTGAAGGAGGATGATAAGAATAACAAGACTACGTTGCAACAAATCTATAACGCGAGAAGTACTTTGAGAATAAAGGATTTGGAAGGTAGGTTGGTGATGCAACAATTATTGTGGTTGGCGCAAAAGAAGAATTATGCTTGCCAAAAGAAATTGGATGAATTCGGCCATGTGACGCACCTTTTTATTTCCCATCCGGAATGCGTAAAGTTGTCGTTATGCTTCCCACAAGTTCTCATATTGGATTGCACTTACAAGACCAATAAGTATGAGATGCCCTTGATGAATGTTGTTGGTCATACGTCAACCAAGTCACCTTTCACCGTTGCTTTTTGTTTTTTGCATGATGAGTTGAAAGAAAGCTACGTGTGGGCATTGGAACAAGTGAAGTTAATCTTCCGGTAGGATGCTCTTCCAAAGGTCATGGTAACCGACCAAGAGGCGGCATTGATGTTTGTTATAAGGAAGGTATTTCCGAACGCGCAAAACTTTCTCTGTACCTTTCATGTATGGAATAATGTTAGGAAGAAATGCCAAGGGATAATCCAACCGTTCAAGTTGAAAGAGGTAGAGAAGATTGCTACATTACCGGATGGAGAACGAGAGGTTAAGAAGAAAGAATTCAAGGAAGCATATGAGACTAATGAAAGGATGTGGGCATGTTTCCATAATGATTGGGAAGCTTTGAGTTGGTCCATTACCGAAGAAGTGTTTGAAGAAAATTTTGCAAAGCTCATTGCGAATTGGGGCGTCAAATACCCGGAAATCATTATATATTTACGGAAGCAATTCTTGGATACCAACGCACATAGATTTGTTACTGCATTTAAAAACCACCACAAGCACTTCGACAACCAAGCAACAAGTATGGTAGAGTCGGCTCACTATCGTTTGAAGAAGAATCTATTTGGGTGTGTGGACACGTTCGTAACGGTTTTTGACGCAATGGAAGACTATTTCATGAGTGACGTTATAAGAATTAGAGCGTTATTCGAAAAAATTCTAATGATGAAGCATGATGAATTCCCGGATGATAAGTGGCTTCGGGGACTAACCCATATGGTTTCTCATTTGTGCATTGAACTTATAATGAAGGAAGTGGATTTTATGGACAAAATGGACGCTAACTCCCAAGAAGAGTGTGTTTGTTAAATGAGGGAAAGCATGGGACTTCCGAACGTCGGCATGAACTACTTCGGTACAAGGATTGTAGGATACCTTTTGAGGCTATTGATCCTCATTGGAAACAATTGAGTAGTGATCCTATGCCCGACGAGGAGGATGATGTAGAGATTTGGGACACACCTTATGGCAAAAGGTTGGCCGAAATGTATCGTGGGATGTTGCGACCTCATAAACGAATCTTATGGGAAAACATGATGCCAATCCTCTATCCTCATACCCAACAAGGTATATTAGAACCGGAAAAGGGGCCACAAAAAGGTAGGCCACCCACGAAAGAAAACCGACAAGAGAAGAGAGCAAGAGCGTATGCTATTACCAAAAAACCAACACCTACCACAAGGGATCCATGCGGGGTGGAGTACCATGATGCAAAGTGCGAAGAAGAGAAGAAGGCAATAGAGAAGTTAGACAAGATGGATGAAGTGAAGTTGTCAAAGAAACGTGGTCGGTAAGAATTCGAAACATCTTCATCCATGCCCTTTGTGTTCTTCCTCGTCTTCTGCTCGACTTCCTTTTCTGTTCGCTTTCCCCTCTTACCATCTACCAAAGCTTGACTTTCCCTATTAATGATTAAAGGATGTGAAATTTGGTTATACCAATCTATATAAGCCGGGTCAACTTCACAAGGATCGTCATGCAACTCTTCTAAGTCAACCCAACTTAATTTGTTATCCTCCAATCTATTCCAACAATCAATGGTAGGATCGGGATGATATTCGACATTCCATGAACTTTTCGTACTCTTTGTTCCCTTAGTACCCTTGGGCAACAACTTGAACTTTGATTCCTCTAGCACTAGAATCGTTTGGATAAATCCATATTGACGAAGTACTCGACGAGGATCAAACACTGTAAAGCCTTCGGGATAAAACAATGGCCCATAGTACATCCCCAATGGCATATCTTCATCCTCAACAACTTCATCATCTTCTTCATCCTTTTTGTATGGTTGAAATACAACTTGTTCAACAGTCAAAGAGTCTAACTTTTCTCTCAAAATTTTTGGAGAAGAAGATGAGAAGAAGAGGGCGAGAGGGGTTTTTTTTTTTTTTTTTTTTTTAAGTAACGGTTTTAAGATTAGAATTAGTGGGATGGGTTAATTAGTGGGATGGGTTAATTAGGGGGATTATTTTAGGATTAGAATTTAATTAAGTGGAAGGGTAGTAATGTAATTTAAACTGGGAAGGGGTATTATAGTAACTTAACAACCATTAGGATAAGGGCCACCCTTGAATTACTATAGGAACCCGGGTTTTTGTCCTATATGTATGCCCCAAAATAGGGTTCTTGAGCAAAGTGTTACCGTGGGCCAGTTGCATAGGCCCATTGGAGATATGCCAACTGAAAAAAGTGCCCTAGTCTAAGCCCAAAGCCTAAAGTATTGTATCACTTTGATTTAGTTGAGTTAGCAACTCCCCTCCGCACCCAAATTCCTCATGAGTATTCCTTACTCGCTACCATTGACTGAACCAAGGGTGGCAAGTTGGTGCTCCAGCTACCCAATTTTTTTCTTCTAAATGAGCTAATATTTAAGGCTTTGAAAAGTGATATTTGACGGGTGGGGATAGCTCTCCTAGAAACTAAATATTTAGCCCACCAATCATATTATTCTAGTGCACTTTAATTTTTAATCCTACTTTCATGGTGCTCGCTTTTGTACCAAATCGATTCTCCATTCTTCGTTGAGGACGACTAATGATGACTAGCTCGACAGGTCGCACCAGTTTAGATCAAAATGAGTTAACCAGTTAAACAAGGAGTATATTTGGTACATTATTCAATGTTGTAACTTCAGCACTCAGAAATGTTAGAAAGCGTTGGATGGGGACGAGTTAAACAAGGAGTAGATTTAGCGTGTTTGAAACTGTTGGACATGGAAGATGAGGTGCAGATTCCTGGTGCACTCAGAAATGTGACGAAGCAATGGATGGGGACGATTCTACGTGGCATTTTCATAAATACGTGAGGAAAAAGGATGTTCTCACAAGGTTAGTTTTCTGATTTGGCCACTTTTTAATAAATACGTTTGGAAAAAGGATGTTCTCACAAGGTTAGTTTTCTGATTTGGGCACTTTTTAATAAATAAGTTCGGAAAAAGGATGTTCTCACAAGGTTAGTTTTCTGATTTGGGCACTTTTGCATAAGTTTTTGCCAAGTAGAGACATGCTGTCAAGGAGAGGTATTCCTATTGAGAATAATAGATGCAGATTGTGTAATGTTGTAGTCGAGGAACCTGCACATTTGTTTCTTCATTGTGCTTTTTCTTTTGAGATATGAGACTACTTTATTAAGGCGTTTTAGTAAAGCCTGGCCAATTCCAGAATCTGTGAATCAATTTTTTGATGCTTGGGACAGCAATGTTTTGAAAGGAAAGGGTAATGAAGTTTGAAACATACTCCATTTTGCTGTGTTTTGGTTGATACGGAAAGAACGAAATAATGGGGTGTTTGGAGGGCATCATAAATTTATCGCGTAAACCATTGTTTTAATTAAGCAGGCTATAGCTCTATGGAGCTGTGAAAAACGAACTTTCAAATTTGTTAGTTCCGGGAAAATCTTAAACAACTAGGAAACTCTTATGAGTATGTAATCGGATTTATTTGGATTCTGTTGGAGTTGTGTGGCTCAAATACACACATGTGAGAGTCACACATGGGGTTGCTAAGGATAGTCCCACATGGAGGAGAACAAGTTCTATATGGTGATATATAAGCAATGCATTCTCCATACATAGTACCGAGGCCTTTTGGATAAAACCCCACACTTAACCTCAAGGTGGTCAAGTGGGGACAATATCGGTGCTATGTGGCCGTGCCCGGAGAGGGTGCGGCGGTCCGTGAAGGTCCTACAGATTCTGTAATTTTTCTTTTTTCAATTAATATAAACTTTTTTTTCAAAAAAATAAAATAATTGTAATATACCTCAAAAATCCACTTCAATATTAATCTTAACTATTAGATTCTTTGTTTAAATAACGTTGGTAATGTTTAAATTAAAATTTCATCATGTGTAAGTCATTTTTAGTCCGGATAGAGTGACTCTTAGTTTTAATGAGTTCTTTAGCCCAGCTCGTCGCTCCCCGCTCTCAGCCGAATAGGATATTCCAGAAGCGATCACCAGATGTGCATATGGTCTTGTCTGTATTTTATTCGCTTAATATTCATGAACCTAAATCTGATTTGAAATTTAAACAGGAGGAGATGTCTATATCACATATAAAAAATGTTTTTCTGATAAAATTACACTTTGATACAATGCTGCAAGTGAGCGTTCAATACCTAAATATTTACAAAACATTTATATTGAAAATATAAAATAAATATGCTCGGCACAGCACAACACGACACAAGATGTTTATTTTTCTGGTACAACCTAGTCCAGCCCAGCACGCCTTCTAGCACGGCACATCGTAGCACGTCATAATCTCCGACACAACACAACACGACACATAACTCGTTAAACATGTGATTTCGTGGGTTGTGATATGCTGGGCCGACACGTTTTACACCTCTACATTTATATATGGACTTTACTTAGTCGTGTGACACTTATAATAATTCTTTTTGTGGACACTTCTCATTAAAATGTTAAGAGTTTTATCCGGGCAAACGCTTAAGAGCAAGGGCCATGGAATGAGTGTTTTTAACACTCATTCACTGCCCAAACGAGTGAGACATGAGGTGAAAGAGTGATGTGGTGACCGTGGGGAAAGAAAACTAAAGACTAAGCGGTTGAAAATCAGCCGTTTGTTTTCTTTTTTTATTTATTAAATACACATAAGCGGCTAAATATCAACCGTTCACCTATATTTTAGGTTATTTTAGTATTAAAATTTATAAAGGGCCCACTTTAAAGAGTTTTAAATTAATAAAACTCTGAAAATATCTCTAGGAGGCATATCTTTAGCCACTCCTTATATTATTTTTCCCAAACGGCTGATTTTTATGCGCCTAACGAAGACTTTCCATCTTTGAAATGATTTTGGGGGAAAGTGGGTTCAATTAGTGCCCATAGCAGCACCAAATTAGACCAAAATGAGTGAGGCTCATTCATATTGAATGAGGATCATCACTCCATAGCCCTTTCTCTAAGAAAAAAAAATCCTTTACCTCTCGTACTAAAAACTTTACACCTCTACTCTTAAAAATAAAAACGGAAAATGGGTCATTTGTCCAAATTTTTTTTAAAACATGGTTTAAATAGACGAGTAAAAATTAGTATGGGTGAAATGGACACAAAAAAAATAGCAAGGATGAAACTGGATTCATCCTGGCTTAAACTGGATTCATCCTGGCTTAAACTTAAAAAATAGCGAGGATGAAATTTGATGTATCCTGATGTAAATTAAAAATAAGAAAAAGTATTTAAAAATGGGTAGGATGAAACTGGTTACATCTTGGCTCTTTTTATATCTTTGTCCATTTAAACAGTATCAAAATCTATATATTTTTTTCACACAAAAATTGTTGATTTTGATCTTTTTAACTAATTTTATGAAAACAAAATTGAGATGTCACGTAAACATTTATAATTTAAAGAATGCGCACAAATTAAATTCCCTCTTACGGGTGCCAAGACATAGTTCCAAATTCCCGTGAATTGAGTGTAGCCCCCTTTGATACAATGAACACGTCAACTTTTGTTTTACTATCGTCATCCATTCATGCATCAATCAACGCACACGCTTACACTTTAGGAAGAGGAATCCATATTAGCTAAGGGGGTACTCTCTATTCATCATAGAAGTCCAACTGATTCAACGATTGTGTTCCAAATGTGGTTGTTGTAAAAACTAGCTATATCTCTAGATGACTAATCATACATGCATTTGATTGTGTTGGAAAGTCTTGTCTCCCATAGTTATTTTAAGGGCAAGTAAAAATGTGAGAAAATAAATAACAAAAATATAAAGTTGAAATTAGGAATCATTAAAAGAAGAAAAAGCATAGGCATATTAAGACACCTCGAAATGCAAAAGTTTAGAAATGTTTATAAAAAATCTTTTATCATTACATGCACTCCTTCTCTATGTAGTATTCTCTCTTGTTAATTTCCTACTTTACAAGAATTTCAACATTAAAATTGATTCATTCAAACACCCAATGAAGAAAAAAAGAATTTCATGAATCAAAAGTTTCACACCTACTACCTATCCCATCTTGAATATAAAATCTCTAATCAACTACACCTGCATTGCCTAAGCCTAACCATAACTAGACTCATTCACACTTGTTGATTACCATAAAATTTATGCTAGTTGCTGATAATGTAACTGTGGGGTGTTCCTATTGGACTATCAATTCTGTCTGATTTGTTAGATTATTCTCTTTATACTCTAGTTTGTATTCCGGAGGTTGTTATCAACGGCTGCTAAAAAAAATTACTGTATTATTCATATGTGGGTATTTAAATAGTGAAAATGATGGCACAAATTTTTCCAGATA
Source organism: Papaver bracteatum (assembly GCA_023529315.1). Taxonomy (NCBI): domain Eukaryota; kingdom Viridiplantae; phylum Streptophyta; class Magnoliopsida; order Ranunculales; family Papaveraceae; genus Papaver; species Papaver bracteatum. The sequence continues at coordinate 666,193 of JAJJWX010000204.1, forward strand.
CTTCCTTGCATATCTAAGCATTATATAAGTGGAGCTAATTTTCTATGAAAGGAACAACACATGACAAAATAAAAGTGATGGATTAATCGAAGACAACAGTACTAAAAAGGTGCCCTTAACATTTTAACAAATCAAAAGAAGATAGCTAGTCTAAATAAAGGAAAAGGTGGATTTGATCAATAGCTCCATACAATCCGCCCTAGATTATGTCGGTAAATAGCTTGCAATTTTACTGTTGAATTCAGTTCAGGCTAAGTTACCAAGAATTTCACTGATTTATTTTTTTTAGGTGAAAAGCATTCAAAGTTTTGGATTAAACAACCCTTTGAAAAAAGAAGAAGGTGATATTTTTAACTCTATATTTGCTTAATCGGTGTGGAATAATTAATATAGGTTTTTTAACACATGCTTTCTTCTTCTTTTTTTGAAGATTTTGTACAAAATTTTACTTTTTTTGATATATTATTCATTTTGTATTTGAAAGTAAGTTAATCTCTTGATTTTTTTGTTATTGTATAGAATTATTTATTGATGGTACCGTATTTGGGACTCCAAATAATAACAAAAGAATGTAGGCTATTATAATTTTTTTGCTATCGTACATTTGGCTGCAAGAACTTTGGCATCATTATAATTTTAGTCAAAAATTATAAATCCCCATTCTCACTAGAAATATAGGCAGTGATGAACCGCCACTCTCTTGCTTTAGTAGGCTATTTGAACATCGCGACAACGAAAGTGTCTGCCTTCTTGGTCTTACCAACAAGATTCGGACCAAGAAGGAGCTTCTTATATGTAGTTAAAGTACTTGTCAATATGCAGTTAATATTTTGAATAGTAGACTCGGATAGGACAATGTACATTTTCTCGGAAGGTATTTGCAAGAAAATAGTAGACCATCGATCGTGGCGGAGCTAGAAAGTTTCCACTGGGGCAACCATATATACGGTGAAAGATAATAGTATTGCGGTTGAAGGCCGCAAATCTTTTTTTAGACATTTTCGTGCACAATTGACGTATATTCTTAGCGTTAACAAAAAATCTTATTCTATATAAATTAACTAAGCCAATTTAAAGGATAATTAATATAATTTAAACATATAATTAAGTAACAAATTGTGATATATTAAGATTTATAAGTGAATAATTTTCTGTTACCACTAATTAGGTAAATAATTGTAGTATTTATAAGATAAACTAATCACTTTTCCAAATTTTCTCATTACAGTTATCCAACTTTTGCTAATTTAACCTAAATTTAGGGAGGACAAATATTCACTTTAATTAAATAATTTCTACTAATTTTTAGCTTAGCAAAAACTTTCTTGTACAAGCGTGACTCCGCCACTGCCATCCATAGTATTCATCCATCGCCTTGAACGCGTAAGTCAATTATCCATAATATTCTCAGCTTAAACAAAATTCTGAATCAATTTAAAGAGTTTATACAAAAATTCTGGATTTTTTATGTAGAAAAATATTCATGGATTGTTGTTTGATGGAATAGTAAATATTCTCGAAATTGATAAAATTTATGAGACATTGTAGGGTTTTAAAATTTTCTTTATTTAAAGAAGTATCATTTGTTCATATCATTTCTCCTAACCCACCACTAATTGCAATTTCTCGCTTTACCTTTCCCTAACAGTAAAAAGAAGATTAAGAAACGAAAGAGAGGAAAAAAAAGAAGAGGAAAAGATATTGATTTTAGAAAAAGCTTTACTTTCTTTCTTGATAGAGAAAACCATGAAAAAGAACTTTCAAAATTAACCATCATATTAGGTACATGTATTTGGTTTCACACATATATAGATAACTACCAATTAGTAGGACGATTCTCATGAAGGTAACAGTTAAGCATGGATTACTGCTTTCATCAAACTACTGCTCCAACCTTCATTGAATGGCTCAAGCCATCACCTTCTATTTCTTCTCCTTGTAAATCATCATCGTCTTCTTCGTCTTCTATAGTAACTTACTATCAACGGCAACAACAGCAAGAACCACACGATGAGGATCAACAAGAGAAAGAATCAATTCATCGTCGGTACCGACATGAAGGCGGCTCGATATGTCTACCACTTCTAAGTAGGTTTACAGATGATATCAATAAGCAACCCAAAGAAGAAGAGTCGAGTATATCTCTTTGCCGACATAAGGATGGCGAGCTTAACACTCATGTTGATGTTAAAGAAGAGAAGCTTCTGGGGAATCATGATAAGAACAATGTTACTGTAGCTTTACAAATTGGTTTACCTAAAGTTGGAGATAGTATGCAACTTAACAACTCTCATGATCAGATGATGCATGTGAAGCCATCTTTGGCGAGCTATATGGGGGATGAAGAGGATAAACCCATGAGTGATAGGATGATGATAAGTTTTGATCAAAGCTGTGGTAATTTAAGTAATAATAGTACTGGTAGTACAACTACTAATGATCAGCAACAGATCAGTAGATTTTGGATCCCTACACCAGCTCAAATACTTATTGGACCAACTAGATTTTCTTGCTCGGTATGCAATAAGACCTTCAATAGATACAACAATATGCAGGTTTGTAATAAGCTTCTTTTAATTTAAGTTCTTCTCCTTTTAGTATTTTCGTCTATACACACACGTGATCTCTTTTATATATAAATCAAACCATGATAATCCTCTTTTTCATTTTCTTTTTTTTGCTCAGTACGACCATAATACTCTGATCAATTTACAAAAGAAAATACTCCATCAGATAATTAAGGCTGCAACTGAAACCTGACAATCAATCCTTATTCGATCGTATAGAAATTTCTTTTCGCTAGGTCGAAATTCATAGTGGATTACACTTTTCTTCTTTACTTATTCTAGATAGATTCATTTTTTCTTTATTTAGTTCACCAGTTCTCCAACTTATTAATTAACCACAAGGTTAATCTAGCCCGCTAGAGAGAAAAGCTATCTACTGTTAGGGTAAAATTCATAGACACCAAAGTAATACGCGGCATGGTGGGGGAAGGAGTCGACATAGTAAGTCCGTGTGTATGAGTATGAATGATTGAAGAAATTTGAATTACTTCATTCGAACAGTACCTGTTTTGTTAACTAGGTCTCCAAACATTGCTATATTTTGGGTTTTTATTGGGAATACGTATTAACTTTATCTTCTGGCCATCATCTGATATTTTTCGAATTCGATAGAACAAGATGTCTTCCATCATAAAAGGGGTGAAATTATATCATTTCCATGCACATAACAACCATATATCAAGCAATAGATTATATTCCCACTAGTAAGTGTATATACGATTAAAAGATATATATGATCATTTGAAAACTAGCAAGATAACGCATCCCTTTTCTGTAGACCATATATATGGGTCATCGGTAATCATTCTTAAATGCAACTTCTAAATTGCTGCATGCTTTAATTATATTCTTCTAGCTTTATCTCTTCCTTTTGCCTGCAAACAAAGCAAAGTAAGATTATATAAACATCCATATTGTTCGCTGATTAACAGTATGTAGTTTGGTTTTTGTAAATAGATGCACATGTGGGGGCATGGATCACAATACAGAAAAGGGCCAGAGTCGCTTAGAGGGGTTCAGCCAACAGCTATGTTAAGGCTACCATGTTATTGTTGTGCTCATGGATGTAAGAACAATATTAATCATCCTCGAGCTAAGCCGTTGAAGGACTTTAGAACTCTGCAAACGCATTACAAAAGAAAGCATGGAGTGAAGCCATTCATGTGTAGAAAATGTGGTAAGTCCTTTGCGGTTAGAGGAGATTGGAGAACACATGAAAAGAATTGCGGAAAGTTGTGGTATTGTACCTGTGGATCGGATTTTAAGCATAAAAGATCACTCAAAGATCATATTAGGTCATTTGGAAAGGGTCACTTTGCTCACCCTTGTCACAAGGATTTTGAAGTTTGTGATCAGAAAGAAACCGTTGACATGGAATCCGATGATGATGAATTGCTCTCTGCAGGAGGATCACATTGAACATGTCAGTAACTGAAAATTCATGCCTAATACAGAGTTATCGATCGCATGCACTATGTTCTTTATTTATAGGTAAAAGAAGTTCAGCTTTTAATTCGTAGCAAGTTATAAAATGCGCTTAGCTTATCTAAGCTTGTGCTCAATAACAAAAAACTCAGGAACCAGTAAGTGTTGAATTTGTTAACACAGAAAAAGAGAGGGGGGGGTTTGTTACCGAGCATATGCACAACGGTGAGCAGCAGTAAGTAATAATTAAGTTAAGTTATTGTGAATAGCAAAACAAGCTGATGACTACCTCGTATATACGATTCATGAAGTAGTTGAATTTTCTTCATACATCAAGATGAATATTGAATTCTCGGGTATGTTCTAAAATCAGAAGTTATTTTCATCTTTCTGCCAAGGAAGAAAATTCATCCACTTCATTATGGACTAATGAGGTAACGTCCTAGGTTGTTCGTTCGTCTATCAGTTGTAGATTTGGAGTTTCAGTTAAAAGGAATGTAATATTGGATTTAAAATGAATTTTCACATCTTACATTAATATTACACATCTGTATTATTAGTCTTTTAACTGCTACGTAATCTATATCCATATATAACAGGGTTAACTTAACTTTATTCCCTGACAATAGATCGAAATTTACCAAAACCTTATCTTCATGACTATTTTGATAGCTTATGCAACATGATGCCTCTATAGTTTTGTTTCCTTCTCTCTGTTATAGGTTTCCATGTAGGGCATGATGCTGATCTGACTAGAAGTTCAGGGCAACCCAAAAGAAAAAAAAAAGCTAGGTATAGATGGATACTGGATAGCAACATTTTAACACGGGAAACAGGAATGATGAAGTTCTATCTTCAAAACAGAAATGATGAACATACATTAGATATACATAAAGCAAGACATATCATTTCGGTCATGCTTTACTAATAACTGCATATAGCTTTTCTGGATCTCTTTCTCTTTTCTTGATTCTTTGCTTTTCTAAAAGGCAAATTTCGAGTTTTTCTGTGAAACCATCAGTATGAACTAGTCTTTCTAGTTAGGTATTACCCAGTCAGTGCATGTACCTGCTTGTACGACGAAGAATATTGATGCATCCAAAATACGGAAGCTTGAAAATGTGAATTTCTCGTTGGTAGTTGGGTTGGTTAGGCTTGAAAAACTCAATGGTGGATGGGTTATGTTCCTTTATGTGGTCTATAAGGCTGCTCTCGGTTCAAAATGACCATGATACGCTTGGGCTGCCTTTTTGGTGTAATAATAGGACCCCCGGATCTCACCGGCCCTAACATCCGTCGTGTTGTTTCAGACCAAAACGGATTTAGCAATACTTATTGATGAAGAATCCAGTTCTGAGACGAAAACGGTTTCTCTTATTGTTGATGAAGAAACCTGTTCTGATCGTGCAAAGAAATTGGAATCCTAGTATGACTCTGTTTCCTTCTTCTATTAATACATATATGATAGAAGCATATAACTACATTACTTGCATCAATTACTCTCTGAAAACCCTAATATTCTTCTCATCATCTTCACTTGAGCAATGGCGTCAACATTATATTCAAGCTGTTCTTCATCTACAGCAACATCTCCTCTTTCCAAATTCGATACAACACGAAGGGGTTCTCTTCGTCTAAGACAACCACCAGCTTTTCTTTCTTGCAAACCTCGAAATCCTGCCGGCTTTGGTGCCTCAATCAGTATGCAGCGTCGAAGTTGTAATTCTAGTATTACTGCTGTGGCGAGTACAAAAATTCCAACGGTGAAACTTAACGGAAAGGCGGTTGCGAAACAAATCGGAGATGAAATCTCCATTGAGATATCGAGGATGAGGGATGCAATTGGTGTCACACCAATGTTAGCTATTATTCAAGTTGGGGATAGGAATCACTCGCCGGTTCATGTTGCCAATAAGTTCAAGGCTTGTGAAGCAGTAGGGATCGAAACCAACATAGTTTGCTTGAAAGAGGATTCCACAGAAGAAGAAGTTCTCGAGCGTATTTCGCAATTCAATGAGAAATCTTCTGTTCATGGCATCCACATTCAGCTGCCTTTACCTCGCCATATGGATAAGGCAAATATCCTGAATGCTGTTAGAGCTGAGAAAGATATTGATGGATATAATCCACTAAACAATGGGGTTCTTGCCACGCGAGATCATGAACCGCTTTTTTTATTTCCTTCCCTAATTCCATGTACAGCTAAAGGATGCATAGAATTACTGCATAGATATGAAATTCGTATAAAGGGGAAATCAGTAGTTGTAATTGGTAATGGTAGTGGTAATGACATTGTTGCACCTGCTTCCGCACTATTACTACAGAGGGAAGATGCTGCTAAGGTCACTGTTGTGCATCCTGGAACAAAGAACCTCGCAGAAATCATTAGACAAGCAGATATCGTTATCACCGCTGCAGAAAAGGCATATCTAGTGAGAGGTTGCTGGATTAAGCCAGGAGCAATAGTCATTGACACTGGCTATAATATAATCATCGATCGGAAAAGTCATCTAGGCTATCGATTTGTTGGAGACGTCTGCTATGAAGAGGCTTGTGAGAGAGCTTTAGCTATAACTCCGGTGCCCGGTGGAGCGGATTCCATGACCATTGCAATGCTTCTATCGAACACCCTTCTCGCAGCTAAGAGAGCTCTTAAGTTTGAATGACTTGGGACATATTCTCTGCAATTAGGCCATCTTTTCGATTTTAAGCTCATATTAAGTTCTTCGAATTCTTTATACAGAGAAATTTATCAATAAATTATTTTCAGAGTTCTTAATAGTTTATAGAGTTATTCCTCTACCGTTTTATTCACTTCTCTCTTTTAAGCTCAACACAACACCTACTGTGATTGCATCTTTTGACTAGAAAAGGCACCCAAAGAAGAAAACACAAACATTTTGACCACAAATCCCTAGTTTCACAAGGAACAGAAAATAATGAGAAACATTAATATATCTAAGACACCACTATAATATAATAACTCAGCAAACCATCGGATTTTTTTTTTTTGAATGTCATTAATCAATGGAATGAAAATTATATATCCATCGCAAGTATAAACAGTTTCGGAGTCTTTTGTGGGGCGGTGGGGACGGTGTTACTTAAAAAGAATTGTACGAAGCATTGTAGACAACAAAAAACAATTCTAGCTTTTGTTATCTCTTTTTCTTTTTATGCAATCTTCCAATCCTTTTCTAAAAGGAAAATTTGGAGTTTCCATACTTTTCAAGTTTTTTTAATAATCCCAATCAGTATATACCTTGATTCTACGTACAATATTATTCCATGCACACGGCATACTTAGCAGAGAGATCAATAGCTAGATTAGGGATTGTGGATTTTTTTGATTGGTTTTCATTGAGTTTGGCTTGACCCAACTGAAAAAGGTGTTGAAAAATAAACAATCAAATAAATTCGAGGGAATCAAATAAAGTGATGATATGACTCATGCAAGAGGAAAGAAGTAGGGTTTGAGTTCCACTATGTTTTGTCCGGGGAGAAAAGAGCACCCCAAATGAACCACATCCACGTACTACAGCGACTATAGTCTAGCACATCAAACTCATTTGTTCTCACGTCAAGACTATGGTCATATACTGCCCCACTGATGGAACGTCACATGATGTTTGATATTCGGCAGAAACAGTAATTTCCCGGGAAACCGGGATTTTTTTTTATAGAGAATTCCATATTCTGGACATAAATTAGACTACACGGACGGAGTGTTTCTACGATTAACCCTTGGTAGGCATAACTAGAAAAGAACACGGGGTTGATCAATTTATTATCCTGGCGAGATTGGGGTATACCCAATTTTAAATGGACTCTTTTTAAAGGCTAAGGAGGTGTTCTAATGAGTGAAGTTACAAAACTATCCTTTCCGGCCCATTATAATTTTTATTATTACCCTAAGAAGTTATCATTTTCATTTCATCTTCTCCTCTTCTTCTTCTCCTCATCCTCATCCACCTTACCGGCTTCTTCTTCCCCCGCCATCGAAAACTCGTCGATTCGAAAATTCTGATTAATCTTCAATCATGGAGCCGCCGCCGAGGGCTAGTCGTATGAAAAGAACAAATAGAAAACCCAATGAATATAACCCTGGAATTGCAAATTTAGTTCAACAAAAAGTGACTATAAATATCATTGAAGAAGAAGAAATCAACGCCGTTTGAAACCGAAGAAATGGCGCGATTGGGAAAGTAAGGGCCTACTTAAACTCACACTAGTACTTCAATTTTATATTTGCATGTCAAATTAGGTCAGAAAATCAAATTTGTGAATATGCAGTTAATCAGCCGGCGGGGTCTCTATTTCACGACCCTGTCGGCTTTTCATATTTAGTGTTTGTCGGCAAGCTCTTAAGTTGAATATCATGCCGAATGTTTAATAATTGTAGCAAGGTATTCAATCTTAATACCTTGCCGGGGATTTTTTTTTTCTACAGTGGTTGGGTTATAATTTTTTACCCTGCCGGTGGTGTGTTTTAAAAAATGTGGGTTTCTCCTGATGCCTAAAGTCATAAGGTCGGCATGGTATTTGAATACCACCCTGCCGGCTGCAATTTAGCCGGCATTGTATAAGTTATTGACCCTGCCGACTATATGTAGCAGAAAATTTTTGTATCTACTGTGTTCGGAGTTGTTATAAGATGGCACGTTAGTTGAATAACACCTTGCCGATTATTGTTTAGCCGGCAAAGATTATGGTTGTCGACCCTGCCGACTGTTGATTTTTTTTTTAATCGTTCTTGTGTAGGTTGCAAAAAGGAAAGAAGAAAAATGTTACTCCTCCTTCAAGGCCTCCTCGTGTTGGTGACAAACTCTTGACTTCAACACATCGAGAGGCATTAGTTGAGCCGGGAACACTCAAGATCCGTGAACGGAATGATTCTTAACCACCAACGGAACCAAGTGATTCAGATGAAACTCCATATGAAGACCAATCAAATCCATCTGGTATAAGAGGTAATCATCATGATGGTGTTGAAAGAACTCCGACTGCTGGAGGAGATGATGAGCATGATGATGATGATCAACACATGCCACATGTTGGAGGAGGTAATGGTGATGGTGATAACAATGATGGAGATAAAGATAAAGATAAAGATGGTGAAATTGTTGAAGAGAAAGAAAAACAAGGTGGAGAAAAAATAGGTAATGATCAACAAACTGAAGCTGCAATTGGAACTGCAACTTCAACTGCAACCGCAACCGTAATTGCAACCAAAATACCGAAGCGGGTTACCACTAAACCAGTTGATTCCCACATGCTTCCCAGTCACTTGAAGGTCACACTGGAACCAGGTCAGCCTCCACTAGGGACCCCAGAAGATGGTGGCCACTTGACAAGGAATATTTCGAGGTGCAAGCGATTTTTAAGAACTCCGGTCTGTGGCCTGCGGTGGAGAGTTCGTTTATTGAGTATGATGGAGTTATCGTGTCTGCATTATGTGAGAGGTTCTATGGAGAGACTGATACAATGTGATTCCTATTCGGTGAGATGGCGGTAACTCCTGATGATGCTCATCAAATTCTAGGCCTCGAGGTTGAGGGAAAAGAAATCATTAATGGCTACGAAGAAGGCATTTCTTGGGATAAAATCTTCAAATTGACCAAGAACTTGTTCGGTATGAAGATATTGAGGGACACATACTCTGGGACCCAGAAAATCTTTGTTGATGAAGGAAGTGTGTCCATGGTGAAAATCAATGCTACTACGTCAGCTTATTTTCTATACATCTTGGGCAACTGTATCTTCTCCAACAGTTCCGGAAGTTTGGTCGACGCTAAGTATCTTCAACTATTGAAAATAGAAGGATCATTTGAAGACCCTTGTGAAGATGATGTGTTGCGCCAGAGAAAGAGGAGAACCTTTGTCGATCGAAGAGCAAACTAAGCACATTGACTATGCTAGCAATATTAACAATGAGGATGCCACCGGAATGTTCCAGCAAGATAATGATGAACTAAAGAGGGAAGCACAAGCCAAGAGGCATGCTGGAAAAAAGAGGGCTCATACGCGTGGTGGTGGTAATTATAGTGGTGGTTATCGTGAAAATGCTAAAAGAGGTCGTGGTAGTGGTCGTGTTCGTGAATGAATGCATTTCTAGTTTAGTTCTTTATGTTGTGGTAGACAAATGTTATGGTTAATGGTTGCACAAAAGCTTTTTTAAGGTTTATGAAAAAGTGGGGGTTTAACAACCGCACCCAATATTTCTATTAGCAATCTGTATGGACAAACTCCAATATACTTTCTAGAGAATCAACTAGACAGTCAGACTCAATCAATAGAAAATATATCAAAGAGTTATTATCTCAATCTCTCAATTTTATCTATACTCAAGCAAATAGAAATCTTCTAGTCTTTATCAAAGAGAGATAACTTGGATGGTACCAAAGACCAATATCCAAGTGTCAATCAAATTAAATCAACAACCAAAAGGTCGGATATTATAATTGATTGAACAACGCACAACCTATATTATTTCAATTATATAAAAAAATATAATTCGGAAAAGAAATAACACAGACACCAGAATTTTGTTAACGAGGAAACCGCAAATGCAAAAAAAACCCGGGACCTAGTCCAGATTAAACATACATTGTATTAAGCCGCTACAGACACTAGCCTACTCCAAGCTAACTTCGGTCTGGACTGTAGTTGAACTCCAACCAATATCACACTGATCCAAGGTACAGTTATGTTCCTACGCCTCTGATCCCAGCATGATACTACTTACTTGATTCCCTTAGCCGATCTCACCCACAACCAAGAGTTGTTACGACCCAAAGTCGAAGGCTTTAATAAACAAATTTGTATCACACAGTAAAGTCTAAAGTAATAGATAAATCCGTCTCCCATGAATATACCTACAAGTTTTTGTTTCGTCTTTTGATAAATCAAGGTGAATAGGAACAAATTGATAAAACCAAACTTATATTCCCGAAGAATAGCTCATCTTAATCAATCACCTCAGAATAGTCTTAATCGACACAGAGAAAAAAGATATTGTGGAATCACAAATGATGAGACGAAGTGTTTGTGACTACTTTTCTATCTTGCCTATCGGAGATTAAAATCTCAAGCCAATTATTACAATTGTACTCGTACGATAGAAACATCAAGATCAGATCACACAACTACGATAAAAGTAGTATCGGTTTGGCTTCACAATCCCAATAAAGTCTTTAAGTCGTTAACCTGGTTTTATAAGAAGAAAACCAAAGGTTAAAGGAGAATCCACTCTAGATTAACACAACTAGTATCACACAGAATGTGTGGGGATTAGTATTCCAGTTGCTAGAGTTCTCCCTTATATAGTCTTCAAATGAGGGTTTTCAATCAATGTTAGCTTACTAACAAAGCATTATCAATAGTTACCGTTAGATGAAAACCTGATTAGATTCAAGCTAATATTTATCAATCGTTAGATCGAATACATAGCTTGTTATACACACATGTAATGCACGTTTCTAGGATTGTGTAACCGTACCCAAACTTGTACATTAGTTGGTTCAACAATAGTTAACCAATTGGTTAGCCATATGATAAATTTCATATCAACCATATTCTTCTTCACCATAACTAGTCCAAATGATTCAAATGAACTAGTTAGAGAGTTGTTCAATTGCAAGGAAGTCTCATGTACTACACAAGACACAATCAAAGCAAAAATGATGTGATTCACTCAAATCGATTCATGAACTATAAAGCCACGGTTAGCAATAATATTCCTTAGTTTATTAATATAAGTTCACAAACATCGTATTTAGACATAACCTACTCAAGTTCGCGGACTTAAGTTCCCGGACAGAGTTCACAAACTCCAGCAGAAATTCTCGGGTTCGAGAACTACACCAGTTCGCAGACTGAAGTTCACGTACTACTCTGGTTTCACTTGATCAACAAAGTTCGCAAACTTCAGTTCAAACAATAACGACTTATACATATATGTGTTTCCACGACAATGCTTATATCCTCCAACAATTATATTGTCTAAACTCTCATTTCAATCATTGGAACATTCTCAGAGGGCGTTATATAGTTGCTATTCACAAACTATTTTTCGTCAGAGAAATTTCCAAAATGATTGAAACATAACATGACTTTCGTCACTAGGTAAAGATGAACTTGGATAAAGCGAAATCTTTACCAATACATATTTAGAGAAATAGATAAGCAAGATATACTCAGCTCGAAATATCACATGTGTATAATCTAAGTCTATATAGCAAAACGACTTTTGTATCAAGATAGGAGATAGAGTAGATAGACTTTTGAGTGATAGATAAGTTCAAGTATCCACACACCTTTTATTCAATGAAGATCCACTAGTTCCTTGAGTAGTCCTTCGTCTTGTATGGTGATCTCCATGGAGTTCTTGAGATCAACTACACTTTCTATCCTAGTCCGAGACCATAGCTATAGTTGACTAGAAATCAAGACTTTATAGTTTTGATCACTAACATTGACAAACATGCTTGAGATAGCAACGCATGCGAGTTCGATCGCGCAATGCTCTAACAATCTCCCCTTTTGTCTAGTGGCAAAACTATTAATACATATGGAATACAAAAAATATATAAATAAACATTGTAGCTCATATTCCACATGTCGTCTAATCTTCAACATTACTCGAAATCTTCGTCACTTCCAAGTAGTCCAATGATCCCAAAGGTTGTAAGTTTAGCATCATCGTTGTTGAAAATCCATATCTATAACAACGAGAAAACAAGAGTTCTCAATCATTGTTATACATCGTCATAGTATCATTACACATCGTCAGAGTCCAACTGCATCACGACTTTAACAACAATACTATGGTGATACGTCACTCTCCCTTAGTCAATAATCCATCTCACATGGAAACCACTCCCCTTTACATAATGATCCGAAAACCATATGTATTTTTAGTGTGAACTACGTATTAATTCTCCCCTTTTTATCAATAAAATTGGCAATGGTACAAGAACGGGATCCTAATGAAATTTCTGTTGGTGAATTTCATGACAAAAAGTAAATGTATATCATCTTGTTTAGATGAAATCATAAAGCCGAAGCTAAATGCATTCATCAAAGATTTCATAAAGATACAAGATAACCCCTATAATATTCCACAACCGCACTCCCCAAAAAGATTTGGCAATTAAGCACAAGTTCAAAAGAACTCTCCCCCATAATATGTCATTCCCAAGGGAACAACAAGAGCAACCTTAATTTCAAAAGAAAATAAGGATTTCTTTGGACTCAACAAATCACATACGAGTATGAATTTGGAATCCAAAAAGAAATATTCAATCAAATTAATCGTAAGTGAACCTAAGATTAATTTAACCAAGTATTCTCAACACAAGTAAACTTATGGAGACTTAAAAACTCTATTAGATTAATCACAAGAGAACCCATAATTAATCTAATCGGGATACACAATTAAACTAATCACAAAAGTAGTCAATTTAATCGTTTATACTCACATAAGAAAATCTATGGAGCGATGACTAAGTTAATCATAAAACAACCAACCCAGTCAAAAACGCTCAAACATAAGAAAAACTTACGGAGTCATAACTAAATAATTACACATGATGATTAATTTAGTTCAATATGCTCGACATAAAGTACCTTTCGGAACACAACTAAGCTAATAAAAAATAATCAACTTGGTTGTCTAGTGCTCGACATAAGACACAATACGGAGCCTCACAATAATACACAAAATATGGATCAGGGAAGACCAATTGTTGCGGAATACACAAGGATTCATTCTATGTTTCCATCACCATTTGCACAATGACATACAATAGACATAATCCTTGAATCACCAAAGATTTTAACCCATCTTCCATCAAAACACTAGTCCAGAAGGGACCATAAATAACGAATGAAATCCGTTATAAAACATGGTTTATCACGGTTTTTTTCTGTTATTCGAACCGTTATTTATTTGGTGTGACTCTTTATAAATGACGAACTGAAAACGTCATTAAGTATGACAAATAAAATTTGTGATTTTAAATCACGAATATAATTTGTTATTTAGTACCACGGTTATTGTATGTTAAATATAATAACGGTAGATGTCTGCTATAAAAGAGGCATTTTAATAAAAATAAAAATACTAAATTAAACAAAAATGCTCAATCATAATCTATCTACTGATACAGATTTTGGTATTCAGATTTTATGTACTTGAATTTCAAATTTGGTTCATCTGAAACTTATGTTGGTTCAGCTGAATCGGGAAGTGAAACAAAATTATTATTTCAAACAAAATCTGAAAACGAAAAAACTGTTAAAATTATATTTTTATTAATCAACCAAAGTAATAACCAAAAATATAGAATCTTTGAATACAATTTTAAAAATAATTTACAAAGGATATACGACCTCAAAAAGAAAGAAGAAAATAAAATTGAACAAGTGGGTAAGAAATTGTCCTAATGTAATTCCATCCCCATCACCTTGAAGCTCTCTATCTATATTCCAGCTGGCTTCATTTTCCTTATTTTTTTCGTCCTTTAAAAACTCAAGATCCCATCTCATAGTCCATCAGATGCAAAATGAACAAGTGGTGAAGTGCTCCCCCATAGCCCAACATATGCAAATATAAGAAACTGATCAAGTGACTGCAATGGTTGAACATAAATAGCTGGTTAAGCACTTAGTTAGTATAGCCCTTCTAATAAGATCTCAAAGGAAAAATTTAGAAAATAAAGTTACCATGTTGACCTATGCCCTTTTCAAGTATACATCACCAATAGAAAGGAAATATGCAAGACAATAAAGCATTATTGGATAAAATTGCCTACAACTTGCTGCCAGAGAAAAAAATGAAATGTTGGAGCACTTATGTTTAATCATGGTCCACGAACACTAGCTGAAAAGTGAGGAAAAGAAAATAAACAAAAACGGAGGAGAATCATATATGCTCTTAACTTAATGGTACCATGCAGTTAGTTGGCTTAAAACTACAACACAACTAATAAAACATATACCTTGACCTCTTTTTCAGTTGTTAGGCCACGATCCAGCACTAACTTCCTTATTCTTTCCATGGGATCACACTCCTAAATTAATTACCAAGCATATTAGAAATATGTGAACTGGATATTCCATAAACAAGACCATGACTATTAAAATTCGAAAAAAATTTACCAAGCTGTTTCACACTCTCATCTTAGGTTTTGTATGTGCTACCTATGTCTGACATACATTGCCCGTGGTATTGTAAGTGTCTGTTTCAAGAATCTGCACCACATCAAATAGCATATCATTAAAATTATTAAACCCCATCCATCATTTCTACAACACTAATATCAAAACGTTCAAAAGAAGTTTTGGCAGTTAGAGAAGCAGCCAAATCACTACTAATACTAAATCAGTTATATGTATTATGGCACTGAGCAGAGTAAAATTGATGAAATACTTAAAGAGAGAAAACTATTAAAAAGAGAAAAATAGAAAATAAATAAACAGAAAATAATGACTTAGTTTCAATGATCTTCCAAGCTTTAAAAAATTATAACTGCTAGCCACAACTTCCTCATGTAAATTTGAACAGATAAATTTTCTAAGGTAATTAGTAAACCTTAGAGAAGTGTACGTAGACCTTAACATAAACTCCGCCACTTCTGATTGAATGCCTTCACATACTGAAATTTTATACAACAGAATCACCACCTCCATACAACAAAACCTAGGGTTTCAATATTATGAAAATCCATAAATTAAAGAAACCCCAATCTAAAACCAAGGGTTTCATTATAAAAATTGATTTCCTTGAAAGAACAAATTGATCAAAACTAAAACAAAATCAAAACAGTAAACTCAAAATAGAAAGTACAAAATCGATACCTGTAAGGGTTGTACCATTAAGTTCCTCGAATCTGCTATCGTCGGTGATTACTCATGAAAACCCCTAAGTTTTGTTTCGACAAAATTGATCAAGATTAGAACAGAATATTGAACCTTCTTGGGATGTTGCGTGTTGGAGATGTTATCCTCAACCTAAACGACCAAAAAATAAAAATAAAAATAAAAACAAAGCAGATCAGCTATCCGCTAGGGATAAAGATCTAATCAGAAATATAAAGTTATCGATAAGAATTTATATTCAGACTCAGGGATGTTGTTTGTTACATCGAGATATTCCACCAACTTGAGAAGTTCTGTTGTTGAGGAGCAAACGTCCTTAAATGCGAAAAAGAGAGAAGACGGAGATAATTACATCGTTGATAATACTGAAAACATTATAATGGGCGAAGGATACAAGGAACAAGAGAGAGATGAGAGACAGAAATGTGGAAAGAGGTGCGAATGAGGTGTTAAGATTAATTAGATGTTTCTAGGGTTACGATATCTAGCGGATTAAAATTGATCATCTTCCATCCAAATCTAACGGTGAGATAGTGAAGTGGTATAAAGGAAGAGAATTTAATGAGCATGGCCCCATATGAAGCTAGCCATTTTTGGGCAGGCAGACCATGGGTGTATAAAAAATTAAATTTTTTGTCGGATTTTACGTGTGATTTATAGGTTGAACAATAAATCACGCACATAATAATTTATCACGTTTGAGAATGACGGTTTGTTTGTGTTAAATGATGGGAAAAATTATTTTCATACTATATGACGGAATTTGTTTGTAAAATTATATTCACACAATTAATCTGTCATTTAAAAACGTGATTAATAGCCCATTCTGGACTAGTGAAAATTGACATAATAGGCTTAACTTTTGTGTTTGTCAAAAGTCTATTCATTCTTTTATCAATACTTTCATATCAATTCACGAACGACTTTACTTTTGACAAAGTATGGGACAATCAAGTTCACAGACGTAAACACACATATCCCAAAACAATATTGCAATATATGAAACCATAAAGGTTAATACTGCAATAATCATATTCAAACAAGTTTAGAATTTAAACCAATAAATATAAAAACAAGAAGATGAAAACTTTGGACATAACTATGTGTAATCATAATAATGGATATTCCAAAAACTAGTTATTCTTCTAAACAAAAAAAGAAAAATAGAAGATTTACTAGGCAATAAGACCTTTGAATAATTATTTATCGTCCCCGAACTCATTGTCGTCAACATCCATTGGAACATAAGGATAATTAAGGTAGGAGTTTATATCAATAAACCTTCTTGGTTGATGTTGTCGAACCAGGGCCTTCTAAATCTCATGAGTCTTATACACAAAAGACTTTATTTGTTGAATCTCCTTACGCATATCCTTCAACCTATCAAGAACATTAGAAAACTTTTGAGATTTTGAAGGAACGGCTCTTGTCTTCCTCACATTCCTTCTTTTTTTTTTTCAATGTTGGAGGCAACATATATTTTTCTTTTTCCTTCATGATTGATGGCTTAACAATCATATTACCATCTTTTCCATCAGAAGACATCATACTTGGAGTTTCCATGAACGTCGTAAATGGCCAACTCTCAACCCTATGAAGAGTAGAATTGTCGATAGTACCCTTTCTTTTTGTTTGATAGACAAAAAGGAAATCTATGAAAATAAGAAAATAAACTTTTCCTAAAGCCTGAGAGGTACAAAATCATTGTCCCTTTTGATCAGGCACATGAGACAAGATTTCAAAGTCAATACAATCAAGTTGCATTGTGGTGAACAATAATTTGTCCACCATTTTCCCCTAGAGAGGAATCCACAGACCTCTGTATATCAAAATGACTTGACCATACTTTATTTTCTAATGGTCTTGTTTTATCCTTGGAAACAA
Organism: Papaver bracteatum; assembly: GCA_023529315.1. Taxonomy (NCBI): domain Eukaryota; kingdom Viridiplantae; phylum Streptophyta; class Magnoliopsida; order Ranunculales; family Papaveraceae; genus Papaver; species Papaver bracteatum. The sequence goes on from JAJJWX010000204.1 coordinate 683,949, forward strand.
ACTTCTTAGACGAAGATAAAATCTTATATACCTCACCGGTCTTCTGAGCAAGTTTAAGGTTTCTTGCTAAATGATTTGCTCTTCGTTGAAGTTTGTTGACGTGCCTTTGTTGGTGTTTGAATTTACAACACTTTGACAGTTCATGATCCTTTAATGAACAATATGAACACGTCAAACTTGGATAAAAATAAGGCTTCTGATATGTGCAAGTAGCTAGGCACATAGCGGAACCCGAAATATTATAAATAGTGTTTCCAAAGATTGGGTCAACTTTGTCTTCCAGAATAGTTGGATTATCTTCTGAAAGAATATCAAGATTGATATATGTATTTCTACAATTATCAAAATCAATGTTTTCACCAAAAAGTGCAACACTTAATTTCTCGTCTTCATTAGAATCATAATTGTCAGAAATTTCATCAAGAGTTGCAGCAAGACCTTTGTTCCTAGTGTATTTTCTCCGATTTGGACACTCGTTTGAAAAATGACCAAATCCCTTACACTTAAAGCACTGAGGCATATCCCCGTCATTAGTTTCATCAATATCCCTATTTTTAGGAGGAACACCATTGTGAGGTTTGACTGATTCCTTTGTCTTATCTCTGGAGAACCGTTTACTTCTCTTCAGCAGAAGATCCCTAAACTGTCTTGTGATCATCGAGACTGATTTGTCAAGATATTCATCTGATGAATCTGTCTCAGAGTGATCATCTTCAGAGATATACATTTTTTTACTTTTATCAAGTAATTTAGTGTTCTTTAGTGTTTTAAACGCAACATCCTTAGATTTGGATGAATGTTCATGATCAAAGATCTTAAGCTTTCCAACTAGCATATTTCTGGAGAGAGTATCAAGGTTATTTCCCTCAACAATAGCATGCTTCTTAGCATCGCATCTATATGGAAGCAATTTGAGAATTTTCATCACAATGTCCTTTTCTGGAATAGTCTTACCCAATGCAAAAGATGCATTAACAATTTCAGACACTTTGTGAATAAACTCATCAAATGTTTCTTTATCTTCCATACGAAGGTTTTCCTAATCGGAATTAAGGTTTTGAATCCTAGCTTCGTTATCACTAGTATTACCTTCAAATACGGTTGCTAAGATATCCCAAGCTTCTTGCAACTTAGTGCAATTAGACACATGGTGCTGAAGATTTTGGGTAATGGCATGTATGATCACATTCAAACCGTCAGAATTTTTCTTTATAACAAGTATCTCGGCAGGGGTGTATTCACCAATATCGTTGGGAACGTTTACATTTCCAACTTCCATAAAGGGAGGATCATAGCCATTAACAACATATACCCATGATTGAAAATTACGTGCTTGAAGAAAATCTCGCATATCAATTTTCCACGATAAGTAATTAGAGTCATCGAAGACTGGTGGTACGTTTATTGATATAGTACCTCTTTTCATAAAGTCAGATCGCTACAAACACAGACTTATAAGGCCTTGAACGTGTTTGCCTGCTATGATACCAATTGAAAAAACGGGGGTCTAACAACCACAACCAATATTTAAATTATCAATCTGTATGAACAAACTCCAATATACTTTATAGAGAATCAACTTGAGAGTCAGCCTCAATCAATATAAAATATATCAAAGAGTTATTATCTCAATCTCTCAATTTTATCTATACTCAAGCAAATAGAAATCTCCAAGTCTTTATAAAAGAGAGATAACTTGGAGGGTACCAAATACCAATATCCAAGTGCCAATAAATTTAAATCAACAACCAAAAGGTCGGATATTCTAATTGATTGAACAACGCACAACCTGTATTATTTCAATTATATAACAAAATATAATGCGGAAAAGAAATAACACAGACACTATAATTTTGTTAACGAGGAAATCTCAAATGAAGAAAAACCCCGGGACCTAGTCCATATTAATAATACATTGTTTTAAGCCGCTACAGACACAAGATTACTCCAAGCTAATATCGGTCTGGACTGTAGTTAAACCCAAACCAATCTCACATTGATTCAAGGTACAATTATTCTCCTACGTCTCCAATCCTAGTAGGATACTACGTACTTGATTCCCTTAGCTGATCTCACCTACAACCAAGAGTTGCTACGACCCAAAGTCGAAGACTTTAATAAACAAATATGTATCACACAGAAAAGTCTACAGTAATAGATAAATCCGTCTCCCACAAATATACCAACAAGTTTTTGTTCCATCTTTTGATAAATCAAGGAGAACATGAACCAGTTGATAAAACCATAATTATATTTCCGAAGAACATCTCAGCTTTATCAATCACCTCACAATAGTCTTAATCGACACAGAGAAAAAAGATATTGTGGAATCACAAACGATGAGACGAAGTGTTTGTGACTACTTTTATATCTTGCATATCATAGATAGAAATATCAAGCCAATTATTACAATTGTACTCGTACGATAGAAACAACAAGATCAGATCACGCAACTACGATAAAAGTAGTATTTTTCTGGCTTCACAATCCTAATAAAGTCTTTAAGTCGTTAACCTGGTTTTAGAAGAAGAAAACCAAAGGTTAAAGGAGAATCGACTCTAGCTTAGCACAACTATTATCACACAGAAAGTTTGGGGATTAGTTTTCCCAGTTGCTAGAGTTCTCCCTTATATAGTCTTCAAATAAGGGTTTCCAATCAATGTTAGCTTACTAACAAAGCATTCAATATTCACCGTTAGATGAAAACCTGATTAGATTCAAGTTAATATTTATCAACCGTTAGATCCAAAACATAGCTTGTTATACACACATGTAATGCACGTTTCTAGACTTGTGTAACCGCACCCAAACTTGTACATTAGTTAGTTCAACAATAGTTAACCAAATGGTTAGCCATATGATAACTTTCATATCAACCATATTCTTCTTCACCATAACTAGTCCAAATGATTCAAATGAACTAGTTAGAGAGTTGTTCAATTGCAAGGAAATCTCATGTATGACACAAGACACAAACGAACAAAAAACGTTGTGATTCACTAGAATCGATTCATCAACTATAAAGCCACGGTTTGCAATAGCATTCCTTAGCTTATTAAGATAATTTCACAAACATCGTTTTTAGACATAACCTACTCAAGTTCGTGGACTGGGTTCGCGGACTTAAGTTCCCGGATGGAGTTCACAAATTCTAGAAGAAATTCTCGGTCGATAACTTCCGCTAGTTCCTGGAATGGGTTCGCGGACTATAGCTCACGCAGTACACCGGTTTCACTTGATCAACAAAGTTCGCAAACTTCGATTCATGCAATAAGGATTTATACATATATGTTCCACAACAATGCTTATATCCTCCAATGGTTATATTGTCTAAACTCTCATTTCAATCATTGAAACATTCTCAGAGGGCGTTATATAATTGTTATTCACAAACTATTTTTCGTTAGAGCAATTTCCAAAATGATTGAAATATAACATGACTTTCGTCACTAGGTAAAGATGAACTTGGCTAAAGAGAAAGCTTTACCAACACATATTTCGAGAAATAGATAAGCGAGATATACTCAGCTCGAAATATCACATGTGTAAAATCTAAGTCTATATAGAAAAACGTCTTTGTCTCAAGATACGAAATAGAGTAGATCGACTTTTGAGTGATAGATAAGTTCAAGTCTCCACATACCTTTCAGCCGATGAAGATCCACTAGTTCCTTGAGTATTCCTTCGTCTTGTATGATGATTGTTATGGAGTTCTTGAGCTTAACTACACTTTTTATCCTAGTCCGAGAACTTATCTATAGTAGACTAGAAATCAAGACTTTATAATTTTGATCACTAACATTGACAAACATGCTTGAGATAGCAACGCTTGCGAGTTCGACCGAGCAATACTCTAACAGTTTATGGGACTTTTTTTCTTATTTTGGAAAAATGTTAGATTTCTAGTTGTTGAATGAATGGTTTGTTTAGCTATGTTAAGTTTCAATAGTTTAGACGACAAGGTATTGAGTGAATGTTTTATCAAGTTACAATTTCAATTAAACCAGGTCCGGAAAGGTTGTGAAATTGCAGACTGCCGGCCCTGACAACAGAATTGGTTTAGTTACCAGGGTCGAAATGGTAATAAAATTACGAAATTTCCGACTAAACAACAGCCGACACTATAATGTCCAATCACCATGCCGACTATATGTAGTAGAAAATGAACTTCTCCTTACTTACAAAAATCATCAAGTCGATAGGGTAAAAAATTAAAACCCAGTCGAAAGTATGATCGTCCACATTGTATTAAACAAATACCTTGCCGATGGTATGCATCTGAATATGACGTTTCCTGTGCATGAAAATTGTTATAGCCGGCATGGTAAGAAAATTATGAACCTGTCGACGGTATGTTGGTCGAAATATTTGGGAAACAAAAACCTCGTCGGCGAGTTCAAAATTAAATTTTTTGAAAGTACAATTGCATTGATTGACTACCATAACTGCCAAATTTGGGCACCATCCTATAAATACACTAGTTCTATCTACAAGACAACACACACCTATTTGCATATACTCTCCAAAGATCATATCATCATATACTCCATCGAACTCTCCCAATACCTCTACATACAACAATGGCATCATTTGATTCAAATGAAGATGTATCCATAATCACCAAAGCATGGTATTCGGAAACTCGAGTTAGAAATCAGTTCTCTATAAGGGTGAATGCCATAACCTTTTTGGTAAGGGTATACAAAAAATATAAGCAAGGGTTTGGGAATCCTAATGGAAGAAGTGTTCAATTGAACCAAGATAAGCACCTAGTCATCGAAAATGCGATACTTGCTTTTTTAGCTATCCAAAAACAGATTTTGAACGCTACCCACTATAGCTACTCATTGAACAATTTGTAAGTATTTTTGTGGTTTATCTTACGTAATCCATGTTTTTTGATCTTCCTACTAAACACCACTAACAAAGTAAGTTTGTGTTTTGTTTTTGTAGCATGAAGTCGTCAAAGCGCGCTACTTAGAGGAAAAGGGGGAAGCAATAACATTCGATGCAAGTAATCAATTCATGGTATCCAAAATTCCGGAGTATGCCCCGGAGATGATGGAGGGTGAATCGGAATCGGATTCCTCCGACAAAGATTGATGGTTTTAGAAGTTTTTGTGTAGGTTTTGTGGATAGATCTCTATGTAAAACCTCACGAGACTATAACTCGTCCACTAGGGGTTCAAAGGCTTGCTGCACATGCTAAGTGCATTCGTTATTCCAACGACAAGGAGTTAGATTTTATGTTTCAATCTATGTAGTACAAAAAATTGCATGAATAAAGTGAATTACATCTTCCCATATTATGTTTTCTATTAGGTATAACTAAAGGTCGGCAAGGTTACAATGCCGACTATTGGTTAGCCGACAATGTTAGAAATTTATTTTCTACCGACTATTAGTTAGTCGGCTGGGTAAGAAATATTTATATGCCGACTATATGATAGCCGACATTATAAGAAATATTTATCTGCCGATTATAAGATAGCCGGCAAAGTAAGAAATCAATAAGATGCCGACTAGTGAAGCATTTACAACAATCTCATGTGTGTCAAAAATAATAGAATCGGCATCTTCTTCATTCATCGACTTTGCAGACCCAAGATAGTCGGCATTTTCTTCATCCGTAAACCTTGCCGGTAAAAATTAGTTGGCATCTTCTTCAATCGTCGAACGTACCGACTTTTCACAAAATTCATAACTAAAAGTGTTTATTTAACCCATGAGACAAAAGATTTAATCTACTTCATTCATAATTTCAAATTTTTTAATCTACTCAATTAATTGATCTAAACTCAATTAATTAACCTAATCTTATTTTTTAGTGTTAGTTAAACAAGGGTATATTAGCCATTTTAAAAATACATGGTTAAGGGGTAGCCTATTTTACTTCTAAATGACCTGGATTTTGTCTCACTAGGTATACCCCAATTAATATGGGTATACCCAAATCTCGCTTGTTTTATTATACCCCGGTTTAAGCCTAAAATTATTACATAAATTTCGGCCCAATAAACAGTCTGAAAAAGATTTTTTGAGATTTTGGGGTGGCTTCAACTATGATAATCCCGAATGTAGGTCTGTACCATTTTTAGAAGAAAAAAAATCAAGTGCTTAATTATGTATCCGCAAAAAAAAAATCTAAATTAATTTGTTTATCTGAAAATTCGGGATTGATATAAGGAAATACACCAAATTATTGCACGAGCTAAATCCATAAAAAAACAGAACAATCCTCACCACTTAAATCCCCGGCGAAAGGAATGTGTGCCCTGATACTATAAAAAAAATCGGTTATTATTCTCCGCGGTATGGTTGAGGTATTATATTCATAGCCAAAAAAAAAAGAACTCACGCTAAATACTTCTTCGGGTGCGGAGTGGAACCCTAATATGGGGCATACATAGTGATGACGCTAACTAGTGTGGGGTGATAAGGGGTAGCTAATGGGTGGTTAAGTTATTTAGAAATCATTTATTAATTAATTCTTATGAAAAATTAACAATTCTTTAAATTTCTTTTAACTTTTCTTTATTCTTCTATAATTTTTTTCTTTGAAACTTTTCTTAATTAAGAAATAGAAATAGATCAAGTTTGTGGAGAAAATTACATACTTTTGGTTGAAAACCTAGCGACAAGATGGGCACCAACACCTTTTTGAATAGCGATACCTGATCTATGAAAAATAAAGCTACCAACACCACTACTAGCATCATTACTAACTAAGCAATTCTTTAGACGCTTAAAAAAACATAAAGTATCCTCACCTAGTTCCCATAAGGTAGAGAAAGATAAAACACCAAGACCATATCCGAGTGAAACACACTTATCTAAGTATTTAGTGCGATTTCGAGCAACAACATTGGAAATGGCTTTTCCCGGAACAAAAGAGAAAATGCCATCACCTGTGAAAGGAAAAACCCCTATAACATCCATGCAGACATCCTTACCATTTTCCCAGTTAAGGACGAGGATATCAGCCGGCCTTAGATCTTTGTCTTCATCTGTCAAAATCCCAAGAGAAACTTCCTTGCACGCAGGTACACTAGCTTTGTAACAAATGTCAGCAACTATATCACGTAAAAAGTCATGTCGAAACTTATACCCAACATCCTTAGCACAGTGAAGTGCATGATCTCCATAGATATCCATAAGCTTGTTACAGCTAGAGCATGAACCATTCTCAACAAACAAAGGGATACCCATTCGGTAGCAAACGACAGATCTGAACTGTCTCGGCCCGAGGCATTGATTAAGCCCACTAATAGGAATTTCCAATAAATAATCTTGAGAATGCTTAACTTGGTTACACTTCCATAAAATGGAATATCTAGTAGACATAGAAAACTGGCCTGAGATCTTCTTCTTAATTGCATCAAAGTATGTAACCGGCAAGGAATGCTTGGGGGGGGGGGGGGGTATCATCAACACAATAAGAAGAAGGTAATCCACTTACCTGAATAAAATTATGTAGAGCCAACTGATAAGCATGACCTTTGTTTGTTAGGAAAAGGTCACCAAGGATCGCCTTTTGCACAGAAGCCGTCTGACACTGATATGTAATGTAACAGTAGGCTTGGGTGTATGCCATGGTGTATATGCTAAAGCCACCATCTTTGATAGGCAAGGTTGCTAATCTCTACTGTAAAGGCACAAATCCCGGGCCATCACCGGTGATAAGGAGCCTCAAGTACTTGAGCAAATGATCGTCAAAGATCTAAATAGCTTGCTAAAGGGCAGCAAGGTTGGTAGTACTCAATGCAAATTATAATCTAGAAACACCCGTGCAATTATGAAATAATAGCATCTCGCTTTGAGGATCCTTGAGCTTTTTGATGGCGGTCATAAGTTGAACAATCTTATTCACTCGACTCAGCAACATATCACTAATAAAGTTCAAATCCAAACTCACAGGACCACCCAAAAGTTTAACACCATTAGACGGTCTACCAATGTCAGGCGGGAAAACACCATCATCAATACTTCTGGGATCAGTGAAAGGCTAAAAGACTTCCGTTTTCTTTACATTGAGATGTAAATCTCTACCTGGGCCTTCAGTTTTAATAATGTGCAAAGCCTTAGCTACCTCAAGTGTATCGCCAATGATTGTACCATCATCAAGGTACCAGGCGTGCAAATCGAATTTACAGCTAGAAGCAATATTCTTCACTAGAGGGTAAAGAGTCAAAGCAAACAATAAGGGACCGAGAGGGTCACCCTGTTGAACTCCAAGAGGAGACGACAAAATATATTGGTCGTAGTAAAGTTTAGAAGGCCGTATATAACAAAATTCTACCCAGCGAGAAATACCTGAACAATGACGGTGAACCTCCTTGACGAGCTGAGACATGCTCACCATGTTGAACGCGTTAGAGAAGTCAATAAGCAACATTGGAATCTTTTCCGAGTGACCTTTCATCTCAAGGAAACTGTTTACAACATGTAAAATACTTTCCTCTATGGCAGAAACACCAACTCCAAATTGGTAATCTCCTAAGTAAGAAGCCATATCTTTCCCAACAGAAAAAGCAGCCACCTTAGAAACCAATCTACGCCAAACCGTGCCAACCGCAATAGGTCGAAGACCACCTCCAGGCTTGAGTAACGAAGTTAAAGGCGCCCTAGCAACGAACTCTCCCAACTCCGCATGGCATTTTCCAGCCAGCCAAAGATTGACAACTCCTGTAATCGAAACGAGTAAGATGTCTGCGACAGTAGAAGCAACCCCACTCAACGCATCAACTAAGTGATGCGCCCGCAAACCGTCACGTCCACATGAAGTACCCTTGGGAAAACTCTTAATAGCCCCCAAAACTGCTCGATAATCTACAATAACTGGGTCCGCAGTAATATCATCGCAAGGAACAGCTGGAGGAGGCGCAACAAGATGCTTATCTTGCAATTTCAAGAAGGTATGTTCATTGCAAAAGGAGTTATACTGCCTGAAGAGATCACTCTAATAGAAGCACCAAAATTGCCGCAACTTATTTTTCTTCGACACGCTGTTAAATTGGCCAACCCTTGCTTCTTCTCATCAGTTTGTCTAGACCGGACTGGGATCTGTATCATCTTTTCCACCAAAATACGAAACCCATTGGGATTCCTCCAAACATATAAAGCATTATTAATGGTTGGCACTTGAAGGCGTTCACGCCTACCTGGCCTCGCCTCAGCTGTGTTCTTGGGCCTGTAAAGTGCTAGCGTGCAAATAGATAGCGACTAAAGATGTATCCAAGCATTTGTGTTATCTGGATTGGCAATAATCTTGTCAAGGAAATATTTCAAGGCTCCCGAAAAAGATAGACGACACTGATGGGGGATACAAGTTACGGTCTGGAACTGCCGTGAGAGTACAGAGTTGAACAGATCGGTAGAACAAGTAGACTCAGCAACAACATCTACACCAATCCTCTCAGAAGCAACCACAGTAACATCTGAAACTCCCTGCCCAACAGTGCTGCTCTCAGCTGAAAAATCTAACCCGTGAAAAAGGAAATCATCACCTTCACCATTGAAAGGTCCAGCAACAATATCTCCATGAATTGCACCTTCCTTCCCTTTGCAAGATATCCTCCAGGCATGTAGGTATAAACACCTGCATCACACCCACATACGTAAGTTGTTAAGAATCTTCCCCCAGGCGTGACGAATGTGTTGTGATTTGGCCATTAAGTCTCTGCAGAATTCCTTGCTGTTATCAGAAGAGAAATGTCTATCATGGAGATGTTTAATGATAGAACCCTTTGCATATCCCCTGCCTTTCAATCCGTCCAAACATCCATGGAATCCCTTGAAAGGGAAATGACAAAAGCCATTGTCACTGCCTGTTGCATCTTTTGTGGGAGGTAAAGGAGAGGCATACGACGATATCAGGGGAGGTGAAGAAGTCAACCAGCTACGTGAAGAAGCTTTATTTGATCTTGTCATGAAATACTCCAACGAACACAAAGCAAAAAAGGGTATTGAAGAACCCTGAAATTGAAAAACGAACAGAAAATCCTAAAAAAAAATAAAGGGAAAACAATAGAGAAATCTATGCAGTCGAGGAAACAAATCTGGAAAACTGAAAGAGCGTGGTAACGAAATCAAAAGGGTAATGAAAACGAAATCAAAAAGAGGAAAATCCATGATGAATCCAAGGAACAAAACTGGCTTTCGAAGCCAGAGAAGTCGCCGGAGAGAGAAGCATGGCCAGAAAAGTCGCCCGAGAGAGAAGCATGGACGGAGAGAGTAACTATGTTTTTCAACATAAACATAGAGAGAGAAGCATGGCCGGAAAGGAACAAAACTTTTTCTCTCTTTTTTTTTTTGAATTTTTTTCTTGCCTTCTTGCCCATAAACCTAGATCTTATTTTCTTGTTTTTGTTGATAGGTTATGTTTAAATCGAAAAAATCAAAGTTTTACGATAGTTACACTACACCATTTTTAGGAATTCGCAACTAGGATTCGCAACGGCTATAGGTCGGTTGCGAAATTTCGGTTGCAAATCTTAGTTGCTAATTTTTCGCAACGAGATGTATGCCGTTATTTAATTTTGCAACCTCACAAGAAAGGTTGCGAATTGCAACCGCCCTCGTTCAAGCGTGCGAACCACTTGCTCGGTCGGAACACTAGAGCCGATAAACATGCCCGGTCAAACTTCGGTCAAGACCTCTTTTTTTTTCCACCCTTAATCCAGGGTCTAGGGTATATCCTTCCAAGAGTCGACTACCCTCTTCATTTTTCTCCGCCAAAACCAGAGACTCGTCTCTCCTCTTCTCCTCTCGTCTCCATCTCCATTTCTATCATGATCTGCTCTTCTAGCTGTTTTTTTTCCTCTCAATCTTTAAGATACGTCATCGTGTAGAATCGTATATTATCGGTATAATTTTTGAAATAGTTTTTAGGGTTTATAGATTTTGATTTCTAGGGTTTCAGTTTTGATTTCTATGGTTCGTAGAGATTTGATTTATAGGATTTAGAGATTTTGATTTAAGTTTATCGAATCCTAGGGTTCCATTTAAGTTTTTCGTTTTTAGGGTTTAATGTTTGATTTTAGTTTTTCGATTTCACTTATCGAATCCTTCTTCCGTTGTTGCAATTCTTCTAGTCTTTCTTAATCTCCTTGTCATTTCTGTTCAACATCATCTCGCTCATGAAATTTCGGATGAAAAAAGCGCTAACAAATCAAACTTCCCGCAACAACAATGTCCATTTGGTATGATTTCCAATTTTCCATTACTACTAGTACTAGTAGTTAGTAGTCTCGTTGATTTTGTTACTCGATCGAGTTTCTTTTTTCTATTTTTTTCGATATTTTGTTGTTAAATCTTGTAATTCTAGGGTTTTAATTCGTAAATGTGCTTTTTAGTTGGAATAATTTTAAATAAAATCACTTGAAAGTTTATTGATATATTTCTGAAATGTGTAGAGCATGAATGAGGATATGATAGAATTATTGCTATTCGAATCGGTAGTGAAGTGAAGTGGTTATTTCATAATAACCAGGACATAACGTTTGAGTTTTAAATCTTTGAACGTTGGGGATTAGACCGCCAAGGTCATTTGTTGGAGGAATTGATTTAAGGGAATCTAAGTCTTTGTTAGGGTTGAAACAAAGCAATATATGTCACTTTATTTTTAATACTATATGGTTTGGGAATTTATGGAGCTGTGCGATATACAAGCAAATTATACACTTCCTCTCCAACTTGTAAGCAATAGAATGTTCGTCTCCGGCATGTGCAATTTCGTTTATGTTTCAACACTTCTTTTTGTGTAGTGTGTTCCCTTGCAATATGATATTTTGAAATCGTATAGATCATTTTACAAAGAAAATGATGTACTTATATTTTCGTATCTAAGCTATATGTGCGTTTCTTAGTATGTTTCTTTCCCTTACATTTAGTTGCACCTTCATTGGTCCGAAGTATTTTCGTTATTTCATTTTCGTGTAAAGTGATGATGTGGGTAAATAGTACCAAAGTTGAAAGTGTAGTTGTTTTAAGTGCTTCCTTTGGTGTTCCCTTGCCAAGACATGTAGAAAATTCTCTTCGATATCCCGCGCTTTCGCAAACCCTCAAATTGCTGCTCAAGTGCAACCTCAAATGTAATTCTCTCTCGATGTTTTTACACCGAGCTTCGAGATCATGTTGCACATGGGATGTGATGTTAATACATTAGTTTGAACTGCGTAATACATTAGCGGAAGCATTTAGGTAGTATCGGAGCGGACTCGAGCTTTACAAAGGTTGATTAGAGTTGCGTGATATTACTTATTATTCTTGATAGACACTTTTTCTCTGATTCTAAAACTTTCTCACTTTGTAGTCTTCACTCTGTGGTCTGTCAGGGGTTATGGGAAAATGGACGCATTTTTTGTTATACTATCCCCATTACGAAATAGCATGGTTACTCTTTTGCTTTCTTTTGAAATGTTCAATTGTTGTTATTATAGATCATGTTTTGTTCAACCCTGTTTCAGTTATCGAATTATATTGCACTGTCTACAAGTGGAGATTGTGTCTCTAAGAAGAAAGCGGCCGCTGAATCAAGTGGTGCATCCGGGTTATTGGTGATCAATAACAATGAAGGTATTCCTCACTCGATGGCCCAATCAAATTAGTTATTCGAAGTTGTTTGTCTTTTGAATGCCCTACGATCATTCCTTTTGCGTGTTGATTAGATCCCTTGTATGTTTCCCACATATATTTTTCTCGCGAGGTTTTCAAAATGGTGTGTTACGAAAATGATACTTCCATAAACATAACAACTCCCGTTGTCATGATCACGAAGTCAGCAGGAGAGACTATGAAAAAATTAATGTTAGCCGGAGCATATGTGGTAAGTTTTTGTTGTAACCTTTTGGTTTAATGTCACTTTGAATCGATGCATGGAATTGTTGTTCGCAAGATTAGTGGAAGGCTACTTGCTTTTCGGTGCGAGTTATGAGTTTCACTTATATTCTTGGATAAGATAATGAATGGTATTATATTCTTTTATTTCCATGCCACCAAAAGTCTTGGTTTCCCAATAATCGTTAGATGCAAAAGGTGCCTTACAAATGTCCTCGGACCTTAGGGGAATCCTTTTAATTCTTACATATATAGTGTCGGGTCTAGCTAGAACTGTATGTAATCAATGGCACGTCCTTAAAATGGAAAAGAATGTAATAACAACACGTAGTACAAAACAGAGGTTTTGTAATATTTTTGTGTCTTGAACCATTGGATATAAAGATGCACCATCTTGGCCTTCATTCAATCCATCTATTATTTGTAACATATGTTACCTTTCTCCTTTTAAATTCATATAACATTAGGCTAATTTGAATATGGTTGCAATGTAGTGGAGCTTCTATTGTACTCTCCAAACCTCCCCCACTAGTGGACGTTTCAGATATACTTTTATGGCTGATGGATGTGGGGACTATTGTCTATGCATCTCTTTGGTCCGAGTTTATTGCTTCTAAGCAAGGTCACGAGAGTAATGATCAGCTAACACCAAAGGTTTGTTCTTTTCTTAATTGATCCTTTAGTTTCGTGCAAAGCATCAGTTATATTATGAGGACAAAAGTTATTTATCATACATGTTGGGCTTATTTATACGCTTTGGTACCTCCTCTCTTAGTCCGAAACTTGCATTAAGGATCGAGCTCGATAATTGCCTCCACGCATTGAAAGACCTCTTTTTCTTTCCGGAATATAGTAATCAATTTTAGTTAAGATGAAAAGATAAAAGGAACAAGGAAATATGAATTATCCATATTATGTGTTGGTCTCTCGCAGACAGGTTTGTTTTGCTTTTTGCGTTAGACATGCTTATCTATGGTTTTATACATCCCTTGGAATTTGGAGCTCGTAATTTATTACCTGTTTTAACGTGTGCTTTCAAGTCGTGCTCAGCCCTTTGAAGTTGAGATATATTTTTGTTGTTTATTTGTTTTGTCCCATCTGAATGCTTTGGTCACAATTCATATTAATCAGTAATTGGTTGGAGGAAAATAGATGGAAAGCCTTTTGATCATGATCATATGAGACTTCCAGTTCGTAATTGGAGTTTTTTTTCCTTATTGGATCTTTCTATAACCATATTTAGCATTGCAGGTACCATGTTTATATTCTTGTAAGGGCTCATCCATTAGGCCGTGACATGTGCAAGGCGTCCAGCCACGGACTGTAATACCAACATATGTACACTTCCAACCACATATCTCCAGGTGTTTTGTATATACCATTTTTTAGTAATGCATACTAAAGATTAGTGAACCTTATTACCTTGTTAAATATTATGTTCCGCTAAGTTCCATTGGAATGGTAGTGGTGACTAGAATCTTAAGATAAGAGATTGCTGCAAAATGCACCGTAAGTACAATCCTCATAGTGTTTTAATCAATGAGGTTATTCCATATTTTGATGGAAAGAAATTAAAAGAAACCAGTGCCTTCTCAAGGAAAACTAAGTGGCTTATGAGCAGAGTTAGCTTCATATACTTGCCTGAAATTATTTATTTATTCAAGTTTCGTAGGATACTTGTGATCCAAAATTTATCTTCTTCTTTGTTGCCTGGAAATGAGTCGGGAGATGTAATTTGAAACCTGTTTTGTTTCTTGGTTCTTCAGGTCTCTTCTTTGAGAATGTCGAAATGACTCTTCTAAGAAGATTATTCATATCAATGCCAGGTCTGTCTGTGGTATTTGTCATTGTAGGATCAGTCTTTGATGCTTTCTTTGTACTTTTTTATGTCTCTGCGTGGTTCATTTGGTCTGCTGATTGTGCTATTTTGCATCATTGGAACCGAGGTACATAGTTTTTTGGAATTTCCTCCTTACTTTTTGTTTGATTGTTTCATGAAAACTTGATTAATTGGTTGCATCCATCATTGGGTATCAATTGTAAAAGTTTTCTTCTTGATCATGATTGATACATTGGTGTCAAAAGTATACGACCTTCTTACTATGTCTACTTGGAATATTTATTTTTGCATTTAATGTTTGGAAAGGTGCGGTTAGTAATAATTAGTACCTAATGTGCACAACAGACTAGAAGAAACGAGATAACGTTTGTGATTTTTGATCTTTTGTTAAACACATCATTGTTTACTTTAACTAACGATCGACTCCAAACTTTATTAATCACCAGTTGTGTTTCTTTTTCATGTATTGTGATGAATTTGCAAGTCTTTATACTTGAAAATGTTGTAAATCAACAAAAATTGAACTCGCCACCAGGTAGGACATTAAGCTTGTTGTATGTACTTGCACCATGTCTATTGATAGCAAGAGTAACATAACCATATAAGTAATTATAGGGATGTTTGTGGGTTAGTAGATTTTATATCACAAGTTGTGTGTTGCAATGCCATATCTTGATTTCAAAAAGCAATCCAATCTGTTTTGTGGTTAACTCGATGAGTTTCATGTCTTGTTTGATGTTTTTTCTTGTTCCACTATAATGTTTGGCGATTTTGTGTTTGCATGGATGCTATCATTGAGTTTGTCGATCCCCGAACTCTCCCAAAAGCTCTTGCGATGAATGGACATAGACTTGATAAACCCTAGACAATAGTAGAGTTCGTGCCAAACTATCTTGATACTTACGGAGGACGGCGTCCTTATGGTGGCTCCATTTTCCCATTCAGATACTTATTTTATTCGCACAGAGGTTGGCGTGGTGCTGACATAGGAAAACGTGGAAGCCCCTACCATTTTCCTTCAGTTAGGCTTTTTCTATTTGTGAACTTATGTTTACATCTTTTGTTTCTTTTGTTCAAAATTAGTCCAACTCCAAACTTGCTCCTTAACTGTGAAGTATGTGGGTTCTTTTGATTTGATTATATAGCCTATTCTATTAGTTTTCGACTCAATATTTATAAGCATACTAGATATCTGATTAGAAGAATTTGTGATGCTTTGTTCCAATATAAATAAGTTTGTTTGCCTAAGCCTTGCCTCTTTATTCAAGATTATGCTTGGATCTAGTAATGCACGTTTAGAAAACTGGATGAAGGCAACAGAGATAGCTTATAAGGACAAATACCATATTTTGAGTATGTGATCCACATGAGTTTGATAGAGGATTCATATTTGAATTGATTATCTTCATATTGTTAGTACTTGTTAGATATGATTATGCCAGCTGATATTATATTCATGCGTCTAGGACTACAAGCGAATGTGCAATGAGATTAGTAAGCCTATGAATGGTTCACCATATTAACTAGGCTTATGAATGGTTCACCATATTCACCATATTAACTAGGTTTATGATGTTATTCTTCTTTTCTGGTTGTCTTGTATCAGTAGTTGTACTAGGGGAAGCTTTGTGGTTAAGCTAACATAGTTGATGATATATATTGTTCAGATGTGGGTGAATATCAAAATAAGATTGTTATGAGTCTAGACCAACAACATCTAGGATAAATTGCTGTGATGATATATGCCATATGGTTGATTAGATCTTTTTTTTTTCCTATGATGTTTCCAGTTCAGCAATTATGAACATATCCTAGTTTTACTATCAATTCAACTGCCTCAAAAAACAAAAATGATCACCATGTCCCTTTTATGACTAGATACATGCTATTAACAATTTGTACATTGTTGTACTGTACTATTATATGTTTGTACATGTTACCAGCCAAGCATATTGACATTTTTGCTGCTATTATCATGAAATGCTAGTCTAAGATTGGCTCACCATGTGGCCCGCTTCAGTGTACTTGATTGGAAGAATTTGTGATGTTTTTCGCAGTCAATTGAATGATGCTCTGTTGTGAGATCGAAAGGTTGGAGAACAAAGCAAAGAGCCATTAGGTGCCTTAGCATCTGCAAGATTTGTAAGTTTCTATGTAGTATCTCCCAATAGTGATTTAAGTTGGAAGAACTAGGAATTTAGTAAGTTATTATGAACTGAACTTCTGAACTTAGTAAGTTTGTATGTGTACACTAGTTTGCAGTGATACTTGTATACATTTGAATGAATATTTTTTTAAATAAACTTAGTAACTTAGTAAGTTACTTATACTATTTGTTAACTTCAAATATTTTTTTCATAATATAACACAGTTTTGTATGTCCATTGAATGAATGTCATTCTAGTTTGTTCATCTGTGGAATGTGAATATGGGGAACTGCGGGTAACTGCAGTGGGGAAATGGATTTTAACCCTTTTTTAGGTTGCAAATGGAGTCTCGTGATACTTCGGTGGAGTTCAATCTTCCTCATTTATTAGTCTTTTTTTCCCTGTTTTTCATTGCCTCCGTCAGGTTGACACAAACTAGGTTACCCATCCATTTATGAACATCAACATAGATAGAATATTTCATGTCAGTCACAACATACATAAGTTACTTGTGTACATTTGTATCAACTGAAGAATCCTTTATTTTATAATAAAATTATCTGGTGGTGATTCTCAACTACATTTGTATCTGTTTTGTATTGCCATCGTAGTTTGTATATCTGTTTGGATGTTGAATATGGGGAACGGGTAATTACAGGGGGGAATTTGGGGTAATGAATTTTGACTAGGTCAGCAGAATGTGACTTGACCTTTTTTTTTGAGGTTGCAAAAGATTAGCAACATCGGGCTTTGTTGCTAAAATAGAACCGTGAACTAATACAAAGAGAACCAGAACCAACCGTTATCTAGTTCCGGGTAGTGGTATTCTTGTAATTAGCAACATATTAGCAACATCAGGTTATTGTTGCTAATAAAAAATTTCGCAACGGCAACGGCCGTTGCGAATGTCCGTTGCTGACCAAGATTCGCAACGAAGCTTATGCCGTTGCTAAAAATTGCGACACCGTGTTTAGCAACAGCGAAGTCCCGTTGCGACCCCGTTTAGCAACAGCTATTGTATGTTGCTATATCCTTAAAATGGTGTAGTGTTACACAACGAAGTTTAGCTGCTAATAAAAACAAATTATCTTCCGAACCTGTTATTTTTCTTCATTCTGAAAAACAAATGTTAGTCGAGTTTCACTTTATGAAGAACAAATCAACAATATTAAGTTTTGATGACTAAATTTGTTTGCTCGATTCTGCCTAACCTCTAGGATTTCTTCATATATGAAGAAGACCAAAGATTTGGCTAACAAGTTACATGCCGAATGTCTGCTAATTGTTTTTTTAGATTCAGCTGATATTTGTCGGCCGAACTTAGGTTTGTTAATAAAATGAAATAAAATATTTAAAAAATAAAAAATTTGAAAATAATTAAAAAATATAAATGACATGAGCATTCTTGCCGTTATGAAAAATGTTTGGGGATGATGCACTACACAAACACCGTTTAATGACCTCTTTTATTTTATTCAATGTGACCCGAAATATGTAGTATGCCCCAAATAAAGTTTCTTAAAGTGGGATCGGGTAGAAGCCAGATAAGTTAGAGAGAGACCCAAGAATCTTCAATTTTATTGGTGATTAGGGAGCATTCAGGGAACATGCATTTGAAGACAAAAAAAAAAAAAAAAAAAAATCGAAAAAAGGGTTAAGTTTTCTTTTCATTAATATAAAAGGAAAACTAGATTATGTGCCCGTGCTACGCACCGGGCGGACTCCAAACCATCCATCATCATTTTGTCCGTGTCTGCTACGTATTGGGCATTTTTTTTCTTCCTTTAACCATGTTTTTGATCTGGTAAAGCACGGCTTCGCCTCACCCAGTCCCGATTTGATTTGTTGTGAATAGATGAATATCACTTTAACCATATTCTTGGTTTGGTGTGACGTGGCTTCAACTCGCCCCGATTTGAGAAGAACAAATGAATATCACCCTAACCATATTTTTGATTTGGTGTTGCACGACTTCGTCCCACCCCGTCGCGATACATTTTTGATTTGGCATGGTGGACATCAAGTTTTAGATCATCGTCTCACCCCGTCGCTTAGAATTTTTGATTTGGTGTGGCTTGGATTTTCCTTGCCCCATCGCAATGCATGCGTAGGATTTCTAATTTGTTATAGCTTGGCTTTGCATCGTCCCGTCCGTTTAGAATTTTTTTATGGCTCGGCTTCGCCTCGCCCCGTTCGCTTTTTCTTTTAACCATACTTTTGATTATGTACAATGAGGCTTCGCTTCACCTCCCCCGTGGTGCACCTCCAAGATATGCCCAAGTAATATATTATATTTTATTTATCTAATAGTCAAGTGCACCGAGCAATACCACTGAGAGTCGCTTTGCAAGGTTAATTAGGCTAGTTTCGATAATAATTGATCACGTGGAGCTAAGATTTTCTTGCATGTAGCTACATTTGGAAACATCACTTATAGAAGTTAGTTTATCGGTCCATTTAGTTGTCGACACGTGCAGCGATGCCAATTGCATGACCCCCACTTGTTCGGTTTTCTTAAGAGGTTAAGGACATGTATGCAAATTCTGGTTATTAGAAGATAACACCCAGTGTCCTTCTCTTAGTGATTCCACCACCAGCTGCCAGTACAATATCTATTGCACAACAACAACACCATTTCCACCATAAAGTACTAATTCATATGAGATTTTGACAGGTTTAACCAAGTTCCCCGAAGAAGAAAACGAAGAAAAGATCAGTCCACAAATGATTTTTCCCTTGCCTTGTTTTTCTGTAAATTTCTATTATATGAATTATATGGTTTGCATTAATACGTATATAATCTCCATTTCTGTCTTTGGCTCTTCCTCTGTTTTTAATTTTAATGTACTTATATTGTTTGGGTGTTAACTTAGTACAATTGCAATTTATCTATCCATTTGTTATGTTCTTAGTATTAGTAATATTCCAAATAAGTAAAGCTACGTAACTGTTCTTGCTGATGCTAACACTACTATGGTGTATATTTATTTTGATAGGAAGTAACATTTCTATTCAAGATGGAGAGATAGAATAAAATTTAAGTTTGAGAAATGGGTTGACTCGGTTAACTCACAAATTTGAAAGTCGGTGATTTTTGCTTTGTTATTTTTTTTTTATATAAATGTAGTTCGATCGGGTCATTTCGTATATCGGTGACGGGCCAAAAACTGGGCCCATAACCCGTCATCTTCTTCATATATCAGTTTTCAGAAGTTCTTCTGAGATCCTTTTTTAACAGAAAAAAGCTTCTTAGATCTCAAACTTGTTACCATCCATATTCATGGAGTTGGCTAAAATAAATGGTTCGAAAGGTTTTATGGAGCAGAATTTAAAGCCTGAGCTTCCTAGCAAGCCTAGTCACTTGCTTATTCAAGTCTGGTATTTGATGTGTACAATGAGGCTTCGCTTCACCTCCCCCGTGGTGCACCTCCAAGATATGCCCAAGTAATATATTATATTTTATTTATCTAATAGTCAAGTGCACCGAGCAATACCACTGAGAGTCGCTTTGCAAGGTTAATTAGGCTAGTTTCGATAATAATTGATCACGTGGAGCTAAGATTTTCTTGCATGTAGCTACATTTGGAAACATCACTTATAGAAGTTAGTTTATCGGTCCATTTAGTTGTCGACACGTGCAGCGATGCCAATTGCATGACCCCCACTTGTTCGGTTTTCTTAAGAGGTTAAGGACATGTATGCAAATTCTGGTTATTAGAAGATAACACCCAGTGTCCTTCTCTTAGTGATTCCACCACCAGCTGCCAGTACAATATCTATTGCACAACAACAACACCATTTCCACCATAAAGTACTAATTCATATGAGATTTTGACAGGTTTAACCAAGTTCCCGAAGAAGAAAACGAAGAAAAGATCAGTCCACAAATGATTTTTCCCTTGCCTTGTTTTTCTGTAAATTTCTATTATATGAATTATATGGTTTGCATTAATACGTATATAATCTCCATTTCTGTCTTTGGCTCTTCCTCTGTTTTTAATTTTAATGTACTTATATTGTTTGGGTGTTAACTTAGTACAATTGCAATTTATCTATCCATTTGTTATGTTCTTAGTATTAATAATATTCCAAATAAGTAAAGCTACGTAACTGTTCTTGCTGATGCTAACACTACTATGGTGTAAATTTATTTTGATAGGAAGTAACATTTCTATTCAAGATGGAGAGATAGAATAAAATTTAAGTTTGAGAAATGGGTTGACTCGGTTAACTCACAAATTTGAAAGTCGGTGATTTTTGCTTTGTTATTTTTTTTTTATATAAATGTAGTTCGATCGGGTCATTTCGTATATCGGTGACGGGCCAAAAACTGGGCCCATAACCCGTCATCTTCTTCATATATCAGTTTTCTGAAGTTCTTCGAGATCCTTTTTAACAGAAAAAAGCTTCTTAGATCTCAAACTTGTTACCATCCATATTCATGGAGTTGGCTAAAATAAATGGTTCGAAAGGTTTTATGGAGCAAAATTTAAAGCCTGAGCTTCCTAGCAAGCCTAGTCACTTGCTTATTCAAGTCTGGTATTTGATGTGAAAGAACCATGTTTTTTTCTGCAGTATTTAGTTTTTTAGAACCATGTTTTTTCCTGCAGTATTTAGGTTATTTGCAGAAAAATTATGGTTTGATAAGGAAGGAAAGTATCGCAGAATGTACCAACGGATGTATTGTCTACTTAGCCGACGTTACAAACGTCCAGTTAAGTATTGAGTGTAAACCAAGTGTAAACACTAATTTACATGTAGTTTGTATCGGCAGTGGTGTATACCCACGTCTCACTCACAGAGGGAATTAACGCCCAGTTAAATATTAATAATGCCTGGTTGAAAACCGGGTGTAAACCGAGTGTTAATGTAATTTTAATGAGTTGACCAATAATGAATTGCCAAGTGTCCTCTCCTGGTTTACTAATGCCAAAAGCTTTTATCTAATTTAATTTTAGAGGGGTGTCACACTCACCGTGCGACGTAGGGGCTCATAGGACTTAGTGTTTTAAAGGAGTGGAGATGACAACATAAATTTGAGCCCATTAAAATTACCAGGCCCAAGGCCTTATAATATTAATACAGAAGATCATAATTTAACTCATGTACACATAAGCACTTGGTTTTCCAGTTCCATACGAGATTACCCAGAGATACATCTGAATTATGAGAACAGTGATCCACATTGAATGGTCAGTCTCTTAAGTCTTAATCTCTATGATAATCATCTCCTTATATTTTTATTTTCTCATTGCCACTGCTCACCTTTTTCTTTCTTTCGAGAGCCCTCTCACTGCCACCGTCTCCTTTTTCTTTCTTTCCAGAGCCCATAATATGGAAAAAGGCACAATGTACCACACTTTTTTTTTTTTTGCTAGACTCCTGCAGGTATTTGTATGCCAAGCTTTGCATTGTTCTTTTAAATCCAATTGATGAATCCAGTTAGGATCCAAGAAATGACCGAAGTATGTCCAAATGGTTTCATAGAATGGGCAGTGTAGCAAAGAGTAATTTACATTTGCATTATCTCCATTGCAGAATGTGCAGATAATCTCTTGGGTCTGGCAGCCTCTTTTGTTAAGGTTATCTATTGTAGGGATTGCATTTGAATGGCTAACCAGATCATGATTTGTGCCTTTGTGGCACCTTTTTTCTTCAAACATATTTGAAGACTTCTCCAGAATTTTGCAGAGTAACTTGAGGAAGATTAATATTTGATGTTGTCTTCTGCATTCACCAACAATTGAGGTGTACCCAGAATGTTCATTAAGTCTAAGATTTCAGCTATCACCTCTGCACTTGGGTGCTGACCTAATTGAATGCTTTAATTTTTGTTTTTAATTAAATCTTCTACTTTGGCTTTCTCATGTTTCGAACCAAAATTTAACATGTACTTCATCTCCAATCTTGACATCAGATTTCTAGTGCACCAATCCTTTTTCAAACTCAATGCCCCTCCAGAAACCTCTTTCATATATATTTGTTTTCTTTGGGAAATAAATCATATTTATCTAAGTGAGTCTTCAGTTGGTTGATGTTTTTCTCCATAAGGCACCTTTTTCTTGTGCGTATCTCCAACTCCATTTGGCTAGCAAAGACTTATTTGATGCTTTTAAATTTCAAATCCGCAAACCCCCAAATTTCTTATAAGGGTTTGTAGATTTCTCCCTAGTTATCCAACAATTTTTTTTTTTTTGCACCCCATATGGAGTCTCTCATGCACTTCATGACTTGCTTGCCTACTGAAACATGCATTTGTATTAGAGAAATAAAATATATTGGCAGCCTAGATAGTACATATATATATTTGAATTAAAAACTCAAATCCTCACTTTTGATGATCAATATATAACAAGATTATCAATCATTAGGACATGGATTTCAAATCATCAAACATTTGCGGAATCTCTTTACCATAGACTATCATAATTGACCTTATGTTGATGACCTAGATTTCAAACACATTTCAGAACAAGAAGATGCACTTGTTGATAGAGGTATTAGTGAAGAAGAAGTCCTTGATGCTATAAATGATCTTGCTCCTGTCAAAGCTCCAGGCCCCGATGGATATCCAAATATCTTCTTTAAGAAGTGCTGGTCTTTCCTTAAAGAGATGTCATGAATAATATTGAGGATTTTAACACTCAACGTAAAATCAATAGTATCCATAATGCTACTTCATTTCTTTGAACCCAAAAAAGAATCACGTGGAAAGTGTTTTGGATCTAAGACCTATTAGTCTTCTTACTAGCATGTACAAAATTATTTCCAAAGTTCTTGCTAGTAGATTACGACTTTTATTACCAAAAATCATCTGTGATATGCAATTTGCATATGTGGATGGAAGGCAGATACTAGAGTATTTTGATAGCAAATGAGTTGGTGGATTCTAAACTTAGAGATAAATCTGCTGGTATTATTTGTAAGATAAACCTTGAAAAGGCTTTCGACAAAATAAATTGGTTATACTTACAATCAATTCTTAGGAAAATTGGCTTCAAAGATAGATGGTACAGTGGGGTCTATTTCTGTTATTTTATAATTACTTTTTTTATACTTATAAATGGGTCTCCATTTGGCTCTTTCGGGTGCACGAGAGGAGTAAGGCAGGGTGACCCATTTTTTCCACTGCTCTTTAATATTGCGATGGACATCTTTGCAATGTTTTTGGACAAGCTCATTCTTAATGGTCTTCTCACTGGTTTTAATGTGAAGAATAGTAGTCGCGGAATCTCACATTTGCATTATGCTGATGACACAATACTTTTTCTCAAGTATGAATGTGATGAGATTCACTTCCTCTTTAGTGCTTTGAAATGGTTTCTGGACTTAGTGTCCATAATACTAAAACAAGATTGGTGGGGTTAGGGGAGACACTCTGTTGGATTTTTGGGCTCAGAATATTGGTTGTCAATCTCACAAACTTCTTATGTTATATCTTGGACTTCTTCTTGGAGCAAAATCAAACTATAAATAAATATGTAACCCTGTGATAGAAAAATTTAATAGAAAACTTGAAACTTGGCAGAAAATTCAGCTCTCCAAGGGTGATAAGATAACTTTGATTAAACATGTCCTCTCCAAATTACCATTGTACTTTTCAGTATTTTCAAGGCTCCTGTTTTCGTCACAAAGCTCTTAGAGAAAAATATAAGGGATTTCCTGGGAAGAACTAGTGAAGAATCAAAGAAGAAACATTTGGCTAACAGGTCTTTGATTTGTACCCCTATTCATAAGGGTGGTATGGGGTTTAGAGATTTGCAGTAATTCAATCTATCTTTATTAGTAAATGGGTATGGAGTTTTTGCGTTGAGAAGAATTCACTTTGGTACTCTGTGAATGAAGACAAATATGGTAAATCAGCCTTCTTATGGATTCCTGACAAGGTTAAAGAATTTTACGGCTCGTCTTGCTTGAGAGCTATCACTAATCAAGCCAATAATATCTCTAATTTTTATCACTAATTGTTTAAAATGGGAATGGTATTCCTTATGGTATGATATATAGATTGGTAATGGTTCTCTGAAATGCTCTTTTCAACATTGTTCAAGATCAGCAGTAACAAAAAAGGATCCATATCTTCCCATATTTCTTCAAATGGTCATCTCACAAATTGGAATCTACACCTGAGAAGGGCTCTAACAGATTCTGAAGTTGAACACCACTACAAGTTCATTCTGAGCCAACTCTGTCTATTCAATTTAACAGGGAGTCAAAACTCCACATTTTCCACATAAGACAGTATTGAACAACAAAATCCCAACCAAAATTTGTTTCTTCTTATGGGTTGCAGCACATGATTGAATTATAACAATTGATAAGTATGTTGCGTAGTGTTTTCATCACGTCAACAAATGTGTTCTTTGTGGTAATGCTAAATAAAGTTGCAAGTATATGTTTTTTAATTGTCCTGTTTCTAGAAGACTTTGGAACAACCTCATGCTCTCTTCCGGTATAAATGGTACATGGCCACCCACTGTTTTGGAATTGCTACAATCATGCATGGGAACTCTCAAACATCAGGAAATCGATAAAAGGATATGGTTTCTCGTCCCTGTGGAAGCACTTTGGAAGATTTTGCTTGAGAGAAATAATAGAACGTTTGAAGAGAAATTCATAAATGAAGATCAACTTTGTTAGAATGCCAGATCACTTCTTATATCATGGGTTAGTCTTTTCAAATCCAGCGTTAGAGGGGTTAACAGATCTGTCATCTTCAATTGGGATCCTTTTTCTTTTTAAAATGCTCACAACTCTGTATTTTAGTTTCCCCATTTTTGTTTTTCTTTCTTACAACTTGTAAGATTGATTTGTATATTCTTTTTCCTCTTAATGTAATTTCTTCTTTATTAAAAATAAAAAAAATCTATCATTAGGGCATGCTTAACTTAGAAATGGTGACTAAAGTTTAATTTTGTGCAATTTTACTAGTGAAACCAAGGCAGCAATATTTTTCTTCGTTCCTGGAGTGATGAGTCCAAATCAAGTTGAAGGATTAGCTTTATGGGAGGTAGCTAAGTGGGATGAGTATTTAAAGGTGGTGGCATTGAATTTTGAGACAAACTCAAAGCTTATGGTAGAAGTAATAATGAAAGGCCAATGCAACATAAGACGGAAGATTCTTTATTTTATTATGGATATTATTTTCTTAGATAATGGTGAAACTCCCATGGAGAATATCTCCATGCCTTTTGTTATTTATATTGTCTAACAGAGAATAGTACAATCATTATTAAGAGTATCATAGGGAATAAGGCTAAGTAAGGAAAGCAGTATAAAATCTATTCTATTACACCCTTTTAGTCGGAGCGGGAGAAGAGCAGACGCTCAGACTAGAACGGAAACGAGTAAATAGCAGTCCGGGAAGGCCCTTGGTGAAGATATCAGCATATTGATTTTCCGAGGGGATGTGCAAGACATGAATGTCACCAATACGAACGCTATCACGTACGAAATGTATATCAATCTCCACATGTTTGGTACGTTGATGTTGAACAGGATCACCGGACATATAGACTGCACTGACGTTATCACAATATATAATAGTGGCACATCGTAGAGGTAGATGAAGCTCAAGAAGTAAGTTGCGAAGCCAAGTAGTCTCTGCAACAGCATTTGCCACACCCCGATATTCAGCTTCAGCACTTTAGCGAGAGACAGTTGCATGACGCTTAGAAGACCAGGAAACTAGGTTGTCACCTAGAAAAATGCAGTAGCCGGAAGTGGATCGACGGGAATCCGGACACCCCGCCCAATCAGCGTCAGAATAAGAAGTTAATCCAGTGGGTGTAGTAGCAGACATGAACAAGCCATGATCAATAGTACCCTGAAGATAACGAAGGATCCTCTTAAGGGCCTGCATGTGAGGCTCCATAGGGTCATGCATAAACAAACATACCTGTTGGACTGCATAAGAAATATCCGGTCTAGTGAAGGTGAGGTACTGAAGAGCCCCAGCCAGGCTTAGGTATAAAGTAGGATCCTCGATTACAGGACCGGATGTTGCAGTGAGTTTTGAGTTGGTATCAACTGGTGTGGCCACATGATTACAATTTGTCATGGATGCACGTGCAATAATGTCCTGCGCGTAAACTGACTGAGACAAGTAGAGGCCTGAAGATGAGCGGTTAACAGAAATACCCAAAAAATGATGCAGTGGGCCAAGATCAGTCATGGAAAACTCTCGTTTCATCAATGTTATAAATTTTCCAAGAAGTCGATCAGTATTTGATGTTAAAATGATGTCATCAACATAGAGAAGTAAATAAGCCATCTCGGATCCGGATTGGTATACAAAGAGAGAGGGATCACATACACTACCCCGAAAACCACAATTTGTAATAAACTTGGAAAATCGTTGAAACCATGCACGAGGTGCCTGCTTTAGACCATAAAGTGAACGACAAAGTCGACATACATAATTAGGGTGTTTAGGATCAACAAAAACCGGAGGCTGGTGCATATAAATTGTCTCAGTCAAATCACCGTGAAGAAAGGCATTCTTGACATCTAGCTGATGTATAGGCCAAGAATATGAAGCAGCAATAGTAAGCACCGTACGGATAGTCGCTGGCTTGACAACCGGACTAAACGTTTCAAAACAGTCAACTCCAACTTGTTGGGATTTACCATTTGCAACTAGGCGTGCCTTGTGATGCTGTAAGGAACCGTCGGCATGAAATTTATGGCGAAAAAGCCACATGGAACGAATAACATGTGCATCTCGTGGCCTAAGAACTAGTTCCCAAGTATTAGTTTTCAACATGGAAGGGTATTCATCTAGCATGGCAGCATTACATTTAGGGTCCCTAAGAGCATATAGGTGGGAGCGAGGCAACAGAGAGATCTTATAGTTGGACTGGACATTAAGATTGAGTTTGTGATTGGGGCGAAAAATGACACGGGAGGCACGAGTGACCGTATGAGAAGGAGTCAGGGTGGGTGGATCCATAATAGTGGGAGGATGAACAAGAGTGTGAACTGGAGATATCGGACTAGTAGAGGAAGACGAAGTGGGAATAGGGGGATTAGTATAGGTGGTAGGAGTTGGATTAGTAGAGGTGGTAGCGGAAGAAGTGGGAGGCACTGTAGTTATGCGCATGTGAGGAGGAGTATAAGGAATAGGGGGACTGGAGATATCAGACGCAGGGGTTGAGGGAGCTGCTGACGGATAGGCTAGGTTTTCAGCAAAGGAGTGGTGAATAGGTGAGGGAGAAGGTTCTGAATCTTTAGGACCGGTGGGAGTAGAGGTTGCGAAAGGAAAGACAGTTTCGTCAAAAGTTACATGACGGGAGATAATGATTTTATGAGTGGTAAGATCAAGACAACGATATCCACGATGATTGGTAGGAAAACCAAGGAAGACACATTTAGTGGAACGAGGAGCAAGTTTATGAGGTGTAGTAGAGGAAAGGTTAGGATAACAAAGACAACCAAAAATACGAAGATGATCGTATGTAGGTTGGCGACCATAGAGAGCCAAAATAGGATAATGAAAATGGAGAACTTTGGTGGGAAGAATATTATGAAGATAGACGGCCATGTTAAGAGAGTCAGCCCAATATTTGGGGGGAATTGAGGCGTGAGACATAAGAGTACGATTAATGTCGTTGATTCGACGAATCATACATTCGGCCTTGCCATTTTGTGAGGAGGTTTGTGGACAGGAGAAACGGAAAACAAAACCATTTGTATGAGAAAAATTATGAAAACATGAGTTATCAAATTCACGACCTAAGTCACATTGAAAGCTTTTGATGTCACGCTCAAATTGAGTTTTAACGAAAGAGTGAAATTCCAAGAATTTGGTGTAAACTTGAGATTTGAATTTTAAAGGATAAACCCATAGATAATTAGTGAAATCATCTAATAAAATGAGATAATATCGGAAACTTGTTTCAACAAGTGATGGACAGGTCCATAAGTCACTATGAATAATATCAAAGGGTGCAAAAGTATTGGAATTGGACTCAAAAAATGGTAATCTAACATGTTTGCTAACTTGACAAGAATGAAACAGTTGAGAACATGAATTCTTATTACACGAAATTAAAATTTTGGTGTGTAAGACATCTCATATAGCTTTTCCAGGGTGACCAAACCGGTTATGCCAGACATCAGGAGAACAAACAGTAAGGGAGATAGGTTGAGGCAGGGGCGTAGTAGGAGGAGATATGATAGACTTGGTGATAGGATAGAGCTCTCCAGAACTGTCACATCGTAGGATAGTCCTCTTTGAAATCAGATCCTTCACATAGAAACCATATGGGTCAAACTCAACAGACACATGATTATCAGTAGTAAACTTGCGGACATATACTAAGTTTTTGATAATGTCAGGGACAACAAGAGTATCTTTGAGCTAAAGAAGACGAGAAGGAAGGTGTATGAATTTGGTACCACTAGACGTAATTGGAATACTATTGCCATTGCCAACTAGAATAGAACGTACATTGCTAGAGTTGGAAACGATATGTAGCATACCTGGATTGGCAATAAGATGTGAAGTAGCACCAGTGTCCATGTAAAAATCATCATCAGGAGGATGAAGAATCATGGAGCTATACGCCTCTGCAATATCATCCGGTTGGAGAACTTCAGTGCTTGGAGTGAAGTAAGCTTGACCACGGCCCAGTCCAGGTGACCGTGCACGTTGCAAGCGTTGTTGATGTTGTTGTGGTCGACGGGGCTGCCAGTTAGGGGTTGTTGGGTACGGGAAGGGAGGTACATGACAGTACGGTGGCAAGTGTGGCTGGTAACTGGGTTGACGAACATATCCTGGAAGTTGTTGGGCCCATGTGTGATGCATGCTGGGAGTTGGCAGAAGAGGTGGTTGGACTTGGGCTGAATCATTTCCGTTGGAAGATGGACAAGGACCACGTCTGTTGTTGTTGGGACGGTTCGTCCATTGGTTATTTTGATTTGTAGGGGAGGAAGCAGCAACAACAAGTGTGGTCGGGGTAGAAGATAGGGTTTGCTGAGAACGCCTGATTTCTTCTGTTCGCAGTTGAGATATGGCAGAATCGAAGCTAGGCATAGACTATTGGATAAAAGAAGCAACAGTATTGTATTCCTCCGGAAGGCCATTGACAAGTTGAATTACCAATCGCTTGTCATTCATCGGGAAATCAAGATCGCTTAATCGATCGGAGAGCGATTTAATTTTGTCACAGTAATCATCAACACCATTACATTCAGTGAATTTAAGGTTAACAAACTTACTTTCAAGGGTTGCTGCACGACTTCCTTTGTTGTATTGAAATAACTTTTTAAGATGATCCCAGATTTCCTTAGCAGTTTTGCCTGATTTGAGAACTGTGAGCATCAAGTCTTTGGCCATGGTAGCGAACATCCACTAGCGACAGAGAGCGTATAGCTGGTTCACGGTAGCGGCATCAAAATCAGTAGGGGTTGCTGAACCGTCAATAAGAAAAACCAAATTGTGAGCCTGGAGATGGAGTTCGAATAGAAAAAAACCCATGAAGAATACTCATCCTGTTTGATGTCCAGGAGAATGGGAATTAGAGTTTTAAAATTTGTGATAGCAAAGGCTGGATGTAACAATTTCTTTTCACCGGCCATGTTTGATGTTTGGAAGAAGAAGAGGGATTTGATGGATCGAGTTAGGGTGATACCATCTTAGATAATGGTGAAACTCCCATGGAGAATATCTCCATGCCTTTTGTTATTTATATTGTCTAACAGAGAATAATACAGTCATTATGAAGAGTATCACAGGGAATAAGGCTAAGTAAGGAAAGCAGTATAAAACCTATACTATTATATTTCTTTTTTTTTTCTTCGATAATATAACTCTTGGAAACGCTTATATATATATGTTCCTGAAGAGCATACTAATTAAGGTTGTGGATATTATCTCTACGGTACCGAGGACTTTAAAGCTAACTAGAAAATGGGCTGGTTTACCACTTAACAATTTAGGTCTCAACTCCAGAAAGATATAAAAGGTGTAACTTTATTATCTTAATTAATCAACTTTTTATTCCTATAAGATAATTATAAAGAGCGTGTTGGGAGCCTAGCAATAATCTGGGCTCCAACACCTTACTGAAAAAAAATAAAATAAAATAATAATAACAATGATGATATGTAATAACTTCAAACATTCAAGATGATTGTACGGGGAACAAAATAGTATGTATTAACAGATGTAAAACCTTATTTCTAAATTTTAAATTCTTCTTTATGTATTAAACTTCAAACATTCAAGATGATTGTACTGGGAACAAAATAGTATTAACAGATGTAAAACTTTATTTCTAAATTTTAAATTCTACTTTACGCATAACTTCTTTGAATTAACATTTACCCACTTTTATAAAAAAAACTAAGCTGATTTTTAATTAAGGATTTGCAAAATTCCTTCATCTTTACGGGGTTATCAAATTTCAAATTTTCTAAATAAAAAAGGTTCATTTGTGATGTACAGGGAAAACTGGAAAAAATTATCCCAATTGTAACATAAATGGAGCATACCAATATGCATCTAGATGATAAAAAACAAGATGAGCGACTGAAAAATAAGATTCAAACACGAAAACCGTGATAATTAAAAAGAAATGTTATGGATTCAGTAGATTTAGTAAGACTTAATTTGTACATAAAATCATCCAACAAGATTATATTCCCTGAGCCAAATTAGCTCATCTTCCATGGGAAAACATTCCTTTCATATTTTTCCATAATATTACCATCCCCTTCAACATCGATCAATGGATTTTAGGAATTTTGTTGTACATAGATTTTATATAGTACAATTCGGATGCTGCGGATGAAAAGACGGGAATGGAAAAGTATCATGAGAGGAAATTGAGGAGCAGTTTTGATTTTGAGCATGCCAATCCGAAGATATTCGCAAGGACTATGCAAGAGGGAGAAAGACAAAATGAGGATGAGGAGATGTTGGAGGATGAGACTGATGAGGAAGAGGTTGGAGTAGGTACTGATGCTACTGAGGTTTCTTCGTCTTCTGTAAATGCTTCTCCTGCATCGTCTGATAGTGCTTATAGTGAAATGTATAGAGAGGAAAGTTGGAGCACAGATGAAGATGACTATTAGAGGTCTCTTTACAGGTATCAGAAATAGCTAGATTTTCAGGTTTTAAAAAAAGCTTGAAAATGATCAACAAGTTTTTTTCAAAAGAGCTTTCTCGATACTTACTTCTAGTTTTCTGAATTTTTTTTGTGGATGATGATAGGGTTGTACTTATTTTCTTTTCGGACGGCTTTATGAGAATGTTTTTTTGTTGTTAGTCTTGGAAATCTATTGGAACTAGTAGTAGTTGTGGGATAGGTATTGGATAGTTGTTGCTTTGTTATTTCAATGGTTTTTGTAAGTTTGGGTTGTAGGTAATGATGTTGGTAATGGGTCTTAGTTTTTTGGTTTGTAAAAATTGTGAACAAGGTGCTACAATGTCTGGAGTTTTCTTTACTCTGAATTTTACAGTCGTGGAATTTAGGACTGGCCGAAACCGTCGAAAACGGAATTATACGACAAATACGAACCATCCTAAAGTCTGTCATATTTTGGTGTCCTATTTATTATAGGACGGTTCATTTTTATCCAAAATTAACAACGAATTTTATTTGTCCAAAAATAATGACTGTTGATGATTGTCGAAATTCTGTAATTAGAAATCCAACCTAATCTGATTCAAGTGAGTCAGTTTCAGCCAAATCTGATTCGGGTGGCCCGTTTATTCCCTTGTTTTTTCTTCTTTATTCGTTATTGTTTTTAGACTAAAATATGACACGTGCCGTAATGGCCCGGGATTTGGTTTGTGGCCACTCTTCAGTCGAAGGTACTAAACGGAAGAATATATGATATTTTGGTTGCTTGTTGATATATTCGTCAACCGTATTTCGCCTTCAATTTGTTGAAATCTTAACAAAATCTACTGTTTTGGTATTTGCTTGAACTGTATCGTTGCTTTGTCCTGTGTTGCCCTTTTCCGTTATCAGGAACTTAAAACACGTTGGTTAACCACTTGTCATTTCGATAATCCTTGTGTAATTATGTTTTGGGTAACACCCTGTATGGAAACTAACACTCTCACTTCTTTTTTTTTTAGCAAATACCAAGTTGGATAATTTTCCTACTCAACTAAGGCTTTTATTTTACTTTTTCAAACTCACCACCCTGCACTTCCTTCGGCTTGCTATATGTTTAGTGGTCGTGTGACTTGTGTCCCCCGGTCTGTGCAAATGATCTGTCGTGCCCTTATAAGATGAATAGTGGCATATATAACATGTTTTTTTTTTCCCAAATGGCTAGTGCAACTTCAAAATGCAATAACGAAATTCTCGAATCTCGATAAGTCTTTTTAAAACAACAAAGTGTCATGGTAAAGTGTTATTAATTTTTTCCTTTACAACACAAAAATGCGTACTTACATATTTAGAACATAAAGGTTCTCAAGTTTACTACTACGACATTAACCGTACTGCTCCTGAGTCCCAACATTAAATGTGGATGTCAGATAACCCCCACTGACTACGTATGAAGACAAAGATGTCTTCTATCTATGTGAAACCAATTTGCATACCATGCATCTCTTGAGTAAACAAGGTTGTCAGTATCGTAATGGTTACCACTTTCCTTGTGGCATCTAGAAAATTCATCTTCCATACTATTGGTACATGACCATTGAGACCATTCCCCACACTATACCAAGATTCCCTATCATTCCGACTTTCCCCGTTGCTTCATGTCAAATCCTTGCAAGCAAAATAAAGTAGCAACAACAACAGTATGCATGGCAGACGCTATTATCGATATCGATTGTTAAGTACTGAACTAAGGTGCCGCTGAGACTGGCATCCAAGCAAAGCGGATAATGATTCTGGGTAAAGAAGATAAAGTCTGAAATTCTTGATTACAATCATTTGCTTCAATAATTCAAAATGGTGACACTACGGTAAAAAACAACGTTTACAACACAATCTAAGAGTTGTAGTACCCCTACGACAACTCCATTTCATGGGTTATGGAAGGGGGTATTGTAGAAAGTCCAAGCTTTTCTACAATACTTGACTAAGAGTTGTAAATTGTGTTGTGATTCATGGTTCAACAATATGTTTCCAAAGTTGTGATTCTCTTTCGATTTTTTTTTGAAAGCCTAACACAAGTCATCCTTGTGTTGTGGAACTATCTTGAACAACATTAGTAAGATATCGTAGAAACATATGTAACAACAATTACTTGTATTATGAATAATATTTGCACAACCCTTGTATGAATTGTCGAACTATCTTTGACAACATAGACTTATGTTGTAAAGTAACTGTATCACAATATCTAGCTTCTGTAGTTGAAAACTGGAAGACAACGTCTATTAGTATTGGGAATACTCCTCTCACTACACTTGCTTGAGTTGTATAACTATTATGAACAACTCCTGCTGGTGTTGTAAGATTTGATTTTACAATGATTGTTAGGGGTAGTAGAAATGTTTACGCACAACACTTATGAGTATTGTGAATATTAAAGTCAAGTACACTTGTTAGCATTGTAGAAGATTTGTTTTTACAATAATTGATGTGGGTAGTAGAAAATTTTAACACAACACTTATTAGTATTGTGAATATTAAAATCAAGACACTTGTAAGCATTGTAGAAGATTTGTTTTTCCAATAATTGTTGTGTGTGGTAGAAATTTTTAACACAACACTTATTAGTATTGTAGAAGTACCTTGATACAACTATACTATGTGTAGTAGGATTATCTTGGACAACACATAATTATAATTGTAAAGAAACTATCTCCCAATATCTGGGTTATGTAGAAACTATTTCACAACACATTTCACTTTTGTCACTATGTTTATGTTTTGAAATGTAAAGAAACAATGGATTAAACTCAAAGATTCATTCAAATTAAACCAAACCCAAATCCAAACATTCACATACCAATGCAACATTGACATACCAATGTGACATACAAAAAAGTGGCGTTTCAGAAATCGTTACCAAAAGTTAAGTCTCCAAAAAGATCAAAGATAAGTCTCCAAAAGATAACGAGAAGATTAGGATGTCTACTGGTAGGATATTCGATCCTTGGGCCAAGTGATAAAATTTGAAACAAGATCATGAAGAGTTTTGATTGGAAGTAGCTTGGTAGACAGGGGCATCCTCCACATAAGCAACCTTCACACATACAGTGTAGGCTCCAAGACCAATTGGCATTCCATGTATCTTCTTACTTGGATCTGTTCAAAGCAATTTCAGCCTCCACAACCACCTCATCCTCCTTGTACCACTTAACATCTTGCAAACTTGGAACCTTTTTGGCACTTGAACCTCATTCGTCTCCCGACATGACTTGGAGTGGTATCAGTTGAGTCTCTTTCATTACGATAACATTCCTGCTAGTGCTAGCCTCATGATTGTGGCTTGGACTTGACCTACGAGAGGGTAAGAGACCATTAGACACATTTTGAGTTTGTTCCCTACATTAAGACCAATCAGCAAGTATGAGGGGAATTATCGAGTTCGAATTCATCAAGAAAAGGAGACCTAATAGAAGACAAGTTAAATTCTCACCTCTAACTGCACCACTCGATCACTCAGTGCTTTATAGGATTCTTGGCACTCTTTAATCATCATCTTATAGTGGGACTGCGCAACAACCTTTTTACGTGTCGCTCCAAAACCAATACCTTTAAGTCTCCTTGAAATTTTCTTGTCCTCGCCAAAGGCCTTTGCAAGAAGATCATCTGTCACGGATGATCCACAATCAGCACCATGCTTTTCTCGAGATTTTTCAAGTTTTTCCTATGTAAGTGTGCAAAACATTAGATATTTTTTCATTTCTCAAGCACACAAAAAAAACAAAGGAACAGGAGAAGATTTCTTACCAAAGCTTCTACAACACCAGGATGTGGTTTCTTTCCTTCGCGTTGTTTATGACCAACTTTCCAGATTGCAGCTCTATCAATCTATTTGATTGTGTTTAGCTCTTTTTGCTGCCAAATAAATGCATCAATACATGACAGTCATCAAGAATAGAAACTCAGAATATTTCTAAGATAAAACTTTGTAGAGAATTTTAGTATACTTCATGAATAAGCCACTAGCATGACCAAGACTACTGGATAACATACCAATTTCACCTCCAATCGGGCATATCCTTCTCGACTAATGGTATGTGGGGTGGTGTATTTTGAACGATTTTCTTGCATTTTTATTCTTTTGACCTTTGAATAGAAAAGTAAAAAAATTATTTGATGAGACTTGAAAGTTTTTAATACAAATATATAGTCATTCCTATTTAATAGAAATTACTTACTCTGAATTCAATAGAGTCTACATGTTTCACAAACTCTTCCCACTCCCTAACTGTCATGGTCCTGGGCATTAACTTATCCAACCATTTCTTTTGTTCTTCCCCTTGGAGCCGATCCAAAGCGTCAAGTACCAAACCAGCTTTCCTTGACCTTGCTTCTCTAAGATAAGCTCCCATTTTGCTGAAATAATATTCTTTATAACACTCGGGCACAATGAATCGGTTCTACAAATGAAATTAAATATTTGAATTAGAATACGTTATGAATTAAATAATTGTTGACTAAAGAAAAGAGTTAAAGAGTTATCAATTACGTACCGAGATTATCTTCCATATGTTTTCTTTGGCTTCAAAAGGGACAAGTCTCCAATCCTTGAACGTTAATGGAAGTTTCCGAACAAGCACCCCCATCACACTTGCAAGATGCACAGATGGATCACCAATCGGTTGCTCACTAGAGTTGAAGGAAACTGTTCTCTTCGGATCAGCAGAATCTAACTTCAGTGCATACATCTGGGTTGGACCACGTGGGACATATTTTCTTTTTTTCGCTTCTTTTTCTTCTTCACCTTCCTCTTTATCAGAACTATTACCTTCCTCATTACCATTATCATTTTCTTCCAATTCAGGCTCATTAACATTATCATTCACTTCTTCCACATCAGGCTCCACATGATTAGAGTTATCCTCTTCCACAGCTTCTTCATCCTCTTCATCTTGAAAATATGCAAGAGTGTCGTGTGGATCCCGAAGTTGAACATTCGGGCATGGGCCTTTGCTGCTTATGTTAATTTTCCTCTTTACATTCTTTCGCCCCTCTTCAGAATGTTGAGCACTTTCAGAATGGGTTTATTGGCCAAGGTTAATATGTTGTTCATTGTAGAATATTACATTCTTTACATTGGTTTTCCCTCTTGTGTTGCGTTATTCCTTGTTTAATTATTTCGTCGTTCTTTCATATAGGGGTGATCTTCCATATCAGGAGGCCTTGAGGAATTTCATAGATACTGTTTGTCAGAGACTTGGAAATCCTTCTGAGTTCAGTTGTCCTTGTGTTGATTGTAAGAATCTCGCTTTCCCACTTTCTCCGAAAGAAGTGCATCTTCACTTGCTGAAACGAGGTATGGATCCTACATACACTGAGTGGGTTTTTCACGGGGAGACTATACACACTTCTACTGATGTACACCAAGAGGGAGCAACAAGGGGTTCATATCATGTAGATGCTGATGTTGAAGCCGATGCACATATCGGTCAGGGACATGAACCCATGCAAGACGAGGGATTGGAAAACCATGTGGAAGAGGCGGACAGACCGTTATATCCTAATTGTAAAACACACACAAAGTTATCAATCACTGTTGAATTGTATAGGCACAAGACAGTAAATGGTTTATCTAGGAAATCTTTTGACGAACTTCTCAAGACAATTGGTTCCTTATTGCCGCCAGATCATTGTCTTCCTTGCTCAACATATGAAGTGAAGAAGCTGCTGAAATCTTATCAATTGACTTACCAGAAAATACATGCTTGTGTTAATGATTGTTGTTTGTTTAGAAAAGATTTGAAAGATGCAGACGAGTGTCCTAAATGTCATTATTCTAGGTGGAAGGCAGACACATCTAACATGGACGATGCTGACATGATAGACAAGCCTCAAAAGAAGATACCGGTAAAGGTGCTTAGGTACTTCCCTATTGTACCGAGATTGAGGATATTGTTTCAATCAGCGGAGGTGGCAGAGAAGTTGATATGGCACGCGACGAACAAGAGTAAGGATGGGAAGATGCGTCATCCAACAGATTCTTTCGCTTGGAAGCACATAGACAGAAAGTATCCCGAGTTTGCTTCAGATCCCCGTAATTTGCGTCTTGGGCTTCTTTGGTGATGGATTTAATCCATTTGGTGATCTTTCCGCAACCCACAGTTGTTGGCCGTGATGCTCGTGGTTAATAATTTTCCCCTCAGTTGTGTATGCAAGGTGACAACATAATTCGAGCATCTTGATTCCGGTGAAAAAACAACCGGGTAAGGACATTGATGTATACTTGCAGCCCTTTATTGATGATCTTATTGAGTTGTGGGAGAAAGGGGTGCAGGTACATGATTCTTTTACTAAAATAGATTTTAACTTGAGGGCACTATTAATGTGGACAATAAACGATTTCCCTGCATATGGTAATCTATCTGGATGTACGTATAAAGGGAAGGCAGCATGTCCACTTTGTGGTGAAAATACACTTTCAAAATGGTTGCCATTTAGTCGTAAAACTGTATACTTGAATCATAGGAGATTTTTACGTCATAATCATCCTCTTCGGCAGAAAAAGGACTGGTTTAATGGAGAGATTGAGAGGAAAGAAAAGCCACCTGTTATGTCTGGTGCTGCGGCACTTGAATGTCAGAATAGGATTACAAATGATTTTGGGAAAGCGAAGAAGAACGAGGAGGAGATAAGGAAAAATAAAGAGCAAAAGAAGAAAAATAAAAAAAAGGGTAGTGCGGCATCAAGTTCAAATATGGGTAATTCTAAATGTGCGAAGCGTAAAAAAGGGCTGTTGTTCTTGATGTGGGTATTTCGATGCAAATGATGATGAAACTGAACTTCGGGTGTTTAACAAACGGTCGATATTCTTCGACTTGCCTTACTGGAAGGTTAGTTCCATAACTTCAAACTTACTTGTTCATATTTAGCTATAATGAGATCATTAGCTTAAGTAGATTAAATGTCTGATGTTTTATTTCTTTATAGAATTAATTACTAATGTTAGGTTTTTCCTTCTTCTTAGGATTTATTACTACGACACAACATTGATGTTATGCACACAGAAAAAAATGTTTGCGAGAGTATCATTGGTACTCTCTTGAATATAAAGTCCAAAACAAAAGACGGTCTAAATTCCCGTAATGATCTGAAGAGTATGGGAATAAGACCAGAATTGCATCCAAAAGAGATAAATGGAAAAACGATCCTTCCACCAGCACCATACTGTTTAAATGACAAGGAAAAGGCTATATTTTATAATAGGATGAGAAATTTGAAGGTTCCATATGGTTATATTTCTGATCTTAGAAAGCATTTCTCGAAAGATGGTTGCTTAGGTGTTCTTAAGGCTCATGATTATCACGTTCTTATGCAACAAATATTACCCGTTGCTTTGCAAGGACTTTTACCTGTAGGTCCAAGGGAGGCAATTTTCAGGTTATGTTCTTATTTTCACGAAATATGCCAAAGGGAAGTTGATCTCCATAGATTAATAGAACTTGAAGTAGAAGTTGCTGAGACTTTGTGTATGTTGGAGAGATACTTCCCTCCGTCATTTTTTGATGTCATGGTACACTTGACAGTTCACCTAGCTCGAGAAGTGTGATTATGTGGAATTGTACAATATCGTTGGATGTATCCATTTGAAAGGTATGACAATTTAATTAATATTACTTCTGTTTTTTTGGTTTCGTGTAGAAAGTTAATTAATTACTTATATTAGAGATACTAATATTTAATTAATTCGTAACTGTTGCATACGCGACTTTCCTAGGTATATGAAGACATTCAAAGAATATGTAAAGAATTATGCACAACCTGAAGCTTGTATAGCCGAGTGTTATCTTGGAATGGAGTGTGTTAGGTTTTTTGATATTCGTAAGGCCCAAGCAGATAAAACAGGAGTAGAGCAAAGGCGCAACGAAAACACTCAAAATGGTTCTATATTGGCAACACGTCCTCTTTCTAAAGGTGTACAAGTGCGTATGGATAGTGAGAAGTTAAAGATAGCTCACAAATATGTGCTTTTCAACACACCCGAAATTGACCCTTACATGATGTAAGTATGATGTTCATGTTCATTAGAAATGGTCTGTCAATTAATACTTCATTTCTTAATTTTACTTTTGTCTTAGAATGCATATGGACGAGTTAAAATCTTCATTAGGAGGGAAATTACTAGTGAAGACCAACTCAATTCCATACGATCGACACATTTTCAGATTGGTTTCATCAAAAGGTACGCTTAGTCCACTCTTAGTCGATTATACAACTTAGAATAGTTTAAATACTAGCAAATATTGTTGCTCGGAAAACTACTATAAGAAACACAAATACGTGTGATTCTGTTTCATTATATCACTTATAACAATCCATGTTAGGCACATCATCACTATAAATCTAACTTATGATGCTTAGATAGAAAATTTAGTTATATTCTTATGTCCTGAGATTATACATTTGTAGGTTAAGATGCAAATTGAACAAGGCATGCCAATATCACACACGGTAGAATGGTTGTCATATGGGCCGTTAGAAAGCTAGTATCATATAAAGGCTTGCTAATCAATGACACTAGGTTTATTACGAAGGATGTTAATAGAGTCACGCAAAACAGTGGAGTTTCAATTGAATCAACAACCTTAGTTGCAGGACGGTCAGAAACTAGTGGATTCTACGGTATTTTAGAAGAAATTCTATTGTTGGACTACAATCATATGTTTCAAATTTCAATATTCAAATGTGATTGGGCTCACACCAATTTTGGTGTGAAGGTAGAAGATGGCTTTACATTAGTCAATTTAAAGCAACATAAGAACCAATACTTTAACGATCCATTCATTTTAGCAAAGCAAGCGCGACAAGTTTTCTTTTCTCGAGATTCGTATACATCTAACTGGTATGTGATGGTGAAATCACCACCTAGGGGTTTCCATGAATTAGAGGAATACAATGAAAAGCATGACACAAATTTCCAACTGGTGGATACTTCAACTCTTGGTTTCCAAATGGATGACGAGGGAGAGAGTTACTTAAGAGAAGATGGGGACTATATCACGGTGGTTCCGACAAAGAAGAAGAACAAAAAGAAGAAGAAAAAGAAGTTCACAAGTTAGATCGGTATTGTATTGTTTTTACTGTATTGTATTGTTACTTTAGCAATATTTGGTGTTATTTGCCTTCTCAGTTATCTACTTCATCTGCTACTCTCAAATTTTTGCTCTGATTGATTGTGTAGTTCGTATGAGCAATATTTGTATTTCCTTTACTAATACTATTATTTTTCTTCCAAAAAGACAGTTAGCAGCTC
Source organism: Papaver bracteatum (assembly GCA_023529315.1). NCBI lineage: Eukaryota > Viridiplantae > Streptophyta > Magnoliopsida > Ranunculales > Papaveraceae > Papaver > Papaver bracteatum. The sequence goes on from JAJJWX010000204.1 coordinate 725,151, forward strand.
CATTTGTGTGCTTAATTATAAAATGATAACTTTGTTACTTTTATTACACCCTTTTTAACTCCGCCAATGTAAATGATACATCATTTCATTGCCGGTCTCAAGCCCGGATGAAGGAGGAGAGAAAATGGGACATTTTAGTTGTTATGGTTGCTATGTTGGCCAAATTAAAATCTGCCTTGGCTCATGTTCTATATTTGAACTTTAACAACACTTATAGGTGTTGTAATACATTCTATGTTTTAACTTCAACAACACTTATACGTGTTGTAATACATTTCTATTAAAAAGAAAACAAATCACCAATTCTTTTGAACCGTAAGGATGGTTCATGATCTCGACATCCATGCATTAGGTTCATGTTCGAATCCCCCCAACCTCTTTTTTTCTCAACATTCTATATTTTAACCTCCACAACACTTATAAGTGTTTTTATACATTCTATATTTTAACTTCAACAACACTGATAAGTGTTGTAATACAGTCTATGTTTTAACTTCAACAACACTTATAAGTGTTGTTATACGTGTCTATTAAAAATAAAAAAAATCACCAATTCTTTTGAACCGTAAGGATGGTAGATGAGTTAGACATCCATGCACTAGGTTCATGTTCGAATCTCTCCTCTAACGTATTTTTCATTATCATATTTTTGTCTTCTTCAACAACACTTATGAGTATTGTGATAGGATAAGTCACTATGTTTATGTAACAAAGTTGTTATAGCTAAATGTTGTAGCAACAGTTTTTCTTAAGGATTTGTCATTTGTTTCTTCGCCCAACCCCTTGTTTCCCAAGTGTTGGTAGTGATGATATACAACAACGCTTTCTTTGAAATCAGTTGTAAAAGATAGAACTTTCTACAATGTTTAGGAAAGTGTTGTAAATGACCAGTTGTAGATGTACATTTTTCCCATAGTGTGATCTAACACCTAATTTAGTACACCACACAACATGGTCAAATATGAAAATGTTGTCTGGTTAAATTAAGTTGACCTAATTTCTGTCTTCATTTGTTTATCAGTGATAGATGTCTGGTTCAAAGTATTATCTGATGTTCTGAAAGCTCTAAAAGTCATTCGTTCAAGTAGCTAAGCCGGGCACGACGTTCCAAGTAATAAAGGATCTAGAGAAGATGGTTAATAATAGTAACATGTTTCACGTACTATGTGAGACTCATTATCAGGCTCAGCACTTGAAAAAAATATCGAGTGAAGGCTATAGAAAATTCTGCCCAACCAAGGCTAAGCACTTTCCTAGCCGTATTCATGCTCTATGAGTTAAAAGGAACAAATATATCACTTCTCCTATGCCTTTGACTCATGTCGTATGCACCTGGTTCTTCAAACCCCCAAAATCCTTAACTATAATGGCACTTCAAAATCGTAAATTGGTGCCGGAATATCAGCAATGGTCTTGAATAACCTAACTAACCTCATCTCGGTCTAAGGTTAAAATTTCGATCGCCAAGAGTAATAAACTATACTACGGTTTCTCTTTTCCAGATCCCATATCCCATATCAGTGCTTCTTTAGATTGTGTTATATTCAGAGGTAGCGGCTGTAGCCTGTACGCCTATGGCTAGTCTATCCTAAAATCACAAAATTTTGAACATAAAACTCAGTAACCCTACATATATATAGCTAAACTCAAGATATTTCATTTTGTCACGCAACAAATGCATTAAGTTAACAACAACAAAGTGAAAGTCAACCCACAACCGCAGATAAGAACTAAACTCCCTGAAAATTCACTTGCAAGGTCAGGATTCTCATAGTTCATATAGACACATAGACAATCACATACTTAGAGAAAATTGTAACATCACAATGCAAAACCTGAAATGTCAAAAGCATAAATGTTAGACTAAACGACGGAAAATATTTTAGGCAAAAATAAAAGGATTCAAATTGTAACTACGGAAAATGCATAGTTACACCCACTTACTAATTTGAAAAACACAAAGAGTAAATCACACAACGAAATAAAACAAATCTTTTATTTCACTTAGTTAATGAATGAGAAGTTACAAGTTATTCAAGAACACACACAAGAACCCTAAGCTATCTCTCTTAACAATAGCTTTCTTATCTCTCAAAAAATGTTCCAACCCTAACAGAATTGGCTAAACCCTCTATTTATAGGGGAAAATACATAATGGATTATAACTCATTTTACTTCGTTGGGAGTCACATAATTCACGTGAGTCCACTTTTTTACTTCGCTCGATCCATTTTCAATAAAGTTTTCACTTACTTTTTGCCTTAATAATCGCTTGTTGTCGGGAATAGCTATCATATTTCTTGCGTAACAATCCACACTTCGTATATTCTACCTCGTGTATTTCCTATTCTCCGCGAATTATCTTCCTGTGCAAGTCATCATTATTTCGCTTACTACTACTTCGGTAACTTCAGATCTAACTTCACAGATCTAATATTCATTAAAGTAGGTCTAACATTTGATTTGAATTATCACTGACATTTTCTCTGGGAAGCAGTGAATAATATCTCGTCTAAAGATTTACTACGTGATCTCGTTTAATCTCGTACGAACACGTGGCGAGTAGGTTTTATGTACCTGCATTTTTCCTTTTCTCATTCCATTCGCGGGGATCAAGAATGGAAAGAGAACCCTGCATTAAATTCTTAACCGCCACGTATCCGGTTTTCTAGCTATCTTGTCTCCCACGATTCTTACTAAATGCCAATAGTCGGTTCCCCTTCTCGTATAACTGCTTCCTTCGGTTATGCCTTGGTCTACTATAAATAGCACAGCTTCTCTTCCCTTCTCTTATTTTTCGAACTTCACCTTCTTCTTCTCCGGCGCCGTTGCTCAGTAAAATTTTCTCTCGTGCTTCCGTCTTCGATCTTTCTAGTTAATTCCTTAATTCTTTCAGTTTTATGGCTCACAAGAAGTTTCCTCCTCCTACTACATCAAAAACCCTTGAAGATTTTCAAGCGGAGTTTGAAAAGAAGGGTTTGTCTCTGGCTCCAGTGGTGGACTCTTATGTTTCTCCTCCGGTTACAGCAACAAAATACATGAAATTGAATTATAGATGGATTCAGGCGGAGACATGTAGTCCTACTAGAATGATCACCACACTGGGTGAATTACGAGATGGGCTTGTCTTTCCTTTGTATGATGCCAAGAATCCTCTGTTCTACGAGATTCTTGTTAAACTTAACAAGGGTGTTTTCCAGTTGAGCGGGAATGCAATTGGTATCGCAAATGAGTTTACTTGGCGCTCCAAAGGCGGTGTATCTCAAATTCCTTCGGTGGCAAAAGATCCTGTGATTACAACATTACTTCTTTCTCGGAAAATTATGTTGATGCAACTTTATCTTGGAGAAAGTATCAATAGTGGGGTATTAAGCTCGCCAGGAACCCTATGGAGGATCCATCTAAATCCGTTCTTCAAGATGTGAAGCCCATTGGTACTTCGAAGAATGCTTCTCTCCGCTTGTCTAACGATGAATACTGGATGATGTTTCCAGTAATTGTTGAGGGCCCTTTAATCTGGGGTTTCGACGAGAACAGAAGATCTCGTACTGGTCCACTTCCCGAGCATATTCTCCTCGCATCATATGAACCTGGGAGACTTGCTTGAGAGAAATTCCTATCAAGGTAAATTCGTTGTGCTTCCCAATTCTTTTAATCTTTGATCTTGGTTCCTTATCTTTTGTTATCTTTCTTTAGTATCCATTTCCTTCTCCCAGCTTACTTAAGGACAGATCGACTCAATCAAAGAAAATATCCGTTGAATCTCCTGCTTGTGACCAGGTATTTTATTTTTACTTCGCTCCTAACTCACTCTTCTTCTTCGGTGGCTAACATTGTACTTCGTAGGAAGATGACCTCGTGGAGTCTTAGGATGTTGTTCCTCCAAAAGTTATGAGAAAACATGATCATCATGAGGGCTCCTCTGTTGCTAATAAGGTACTTTTCCATTCTCCCAATTTCCCGCTGATGTATCTCGCCTTGTTAACTTTGTGTTTTATACCTCGGAACATTAACTCTGCGCTTTTTAGGATGCTTCGCCCTAGTCTCCTTCTACTAAAGATACCCCGAAGACAATACATGGGTTTGGATTTGGAGGCCTTAACTCACCTCCATGGCTCCAAGAATTCTTCAAGTTCGCCTGCTCCTCCTCCTCCTAGGGAAAAATTCGCCAAGGTACCAGAAAAAGATGCTCCTTCTCACACCCCAAAGCATACCATGCCGACTCCTGTTATTACCGTGGGGTGATTCCCCTACCACACCGTCTATGGGCCCTGCTGGTGAGACCCAAGGGAAATCATGAAAGGTCTTTGAAGTGGAGGATCCTTATTATATGCCTGACATGTATTTCCTGAAGAATGCTCTTCTTCTCACTCGTGATGCTCCCTCCGTTAGATCCCCTGCTACCGAGTCTTTGATCTCTTTCAGCTCTGACTCTTTCTTGCCTGAGGATCAGTCTTTCGTTCTGAATACCTCATTGAACCTTTCTCTCCAACATCATGCCGCCATTATGGCCTTGGTGGGTATTATTGATTCTGACTTTTCTTTTCTCCCAAGTTCTTTTCTAACTCACCGTACTTCATAGGAATTCAACCGCCACATGGCTCAACTCGTCGAAATGAGAGTTTCTCGTGAGAATTTGGAGACTGACAAAGCTCGTGTGCTTGATCTTTGGAATGACCTTGCGGACAAGAAGGAACGATATGCCAAAAAGGATCAGAGGATTGAGGAGCTTCGCATTAAGTTCCATTGCTTTTTCATTTTTGTCCTTACTTTAGCATTGTCTTTACTTTTATTTTATTTTCGTCAAGCTCGTTCCAAGAAATAGTATATGGATTATCACGAAGCCGAGGCATCGGTTGATGACTTTCAAGCCGAGCAAGCGAATCTTCTGTCTCAAATCAACTGTTACTTAACTAAAAATGAAATTTTAAGCGAAAAGTTGACAGTGTCATATTCTCTATCGGATCGTTTATCTAATGTATCTGATAATAATGAAGAGTTGAACCTTCATCTTCACGAAGAAAATGAACGTTTGAGGGTTGAGCTTCAGCGAGTTAATAATCTTCTTACAACTTCGTAGAATCTTCATTCTTCATCCATGGCTCATAATAAGCGGTTAGGGGAAGATAAGGAGAGAATAATTAAAAGGAAGGACAAGTCTGAAGCTGGACTTCGTAAGCTCAGGAGTGAACTTTCCGATTTAGAGGCCGAAAATGATAGATTAAAGGCTCAGAATAGTGTGTTAAAAAATGAGAATGAGAGGTTAAATGATGAGCTCCCTCCCGTGCTAGATCGTCTAGAAAAACTTCAAGGCAAGAAGACAGCCACCGTTTCTCCAGCGAATAAAAGGACTATCGTTCCTCCAAGGAGTGGTAAACTTGTCATACGGTCTTTTGATGATGACAAACCTGTGCCTAACTTTGGTAAAGATAAAGATGAATTTTTTCGTGAACTCTTCAATCATATCGAATCAGAAGTATTGAGACTTTATCATCTAAACATTGATATTCAGAAAACTCTAAATTATGTTATTTCGCAGAAGGAATGTAGTTCTAGGAGTTGTGGACTGTTGTACTTTTGTATTTTATTTTACTAACTTTGTTTCTTACTTTGCTATCGTTTTTTGCAGAGTCTGAGGACAGTTGGAAAAATCAAGTCCTTCATCTATCTCGCCAAAAGGATGATCTCGCCAAATAAGTGTCCATTCTGAAGGAAGAAATTATGCTTCTAAACCAAGATTGTGACAAGATGGAAAAGGATCCTAAGAAGGTTACAAAGTTGACAAAAATACTCAGGAGGATAAAGTGAAACTCTTCACTGAGTTCTGCAGTTCTCATGGTATCGTTTGTCCTCCCTTGAATCTCGAAGTCTTCTCCGACGACGAACCTGTTGCTGAAGTTGATGATGAGGATGAATAGACAGAGACTGATGAGGATACTGGGAAGCCTAAGGGCAAAGTTCCTCAAGGAACGAGGTCTGATGATGTAGCAGGTACTGATGGTATTGATGCTGGGATTCAAGGATCTGGAGGTGATTCTATTGAGGGAAAAGCGGCCAAAACTATTTCTATTCAGCAATCTCCTTCGCAGCCTTGATACTTTATATTCTGATTACATTTTAACTTTTTCATTTTTCATTTCTTTAACATTTTAACTGGGCTCTACCAATCTTGGGGGGCATAACATTTATCTCGTTCTTGATTTTTTGAGCTAGTATATCATCTTTGCTTCTTTTCCCCCTTTTAATCTCCATCTCATTCACTTATCTGCACTTAACATGGTTAACATATATAATTCGTATATCTAACAATTATGGCATGTATTTTAATTCGTATGCTTATAACTCGTAAGGTCATTTATAAAGTATACCAAGTATATACCTGCGGAGGAAGTATTCAAAGAATAATGAATGTGATAAAGTATATACTTGCCTCTTCTTCTTTGTATATTTCCGGAGCATTCTTGTTGTTTTGAATATAACTTATCTTTCTATCTAGTTGGATTCATAAATACTTTGTTTTGAAGATTCACGCAGATGCGAAGTAAATTCTCAAAAGAATAAAAAACATCATTAAAGTATATACTTTCCTCTTATTATTTTGTAGATTTATGTAGCATACCTTGCGTTCTTGGTTCTTTGTATTTCCATTCTCCTTGCCTTTGTTACCTATCATTTTGAGTTTCATATTTTATCTTCGCGTTTCTTCTAATTCTCGTTTCACTTGAAATTTCATCTCCTTGCCTTTAAAGCTTGGCCATGCATTATCAATGTTTGCATCATAGCATAATCAAGTTAGCATAGATATTATTGTACGAAGTTTTTTTGGCGAGATATTATTGTATGCAATATTTCTATTGCAAGTATTTCTCATTCGATAAAGATTTTTCGAATGTTCATGATTCTTTATCATTATCTTTGTACTGCATTCTTTTGTTCATTTTATTTTTCGTTTACTTCGCATTTTATGCATTTTATTTCTTTTCATATGATTCATGAGGTCAAGCAGGGTCATATGCTTGCCTCTTGCTTTGCTTTGTATCTTGTCTTTTTTTTTTGTCTCAGGTTTCATTTTTTACTCGCGTCTCTCTCCCTATCGGCGAACTATTCTATGAGGGCTTAGTTTTCCTCCTAGTTAATGACTTATTATCTTCTACTGGTAGATGATTTCTCAACTATTCGAGGAAACTTACCTGCCATGAGAGGGTCTTAACGAGCCGCGTTCTTCTACTTGTTTTCCTCTTATCTTCCCATGTTCTATTTATTATCTCGGGGTCTTATTTTTCCTCTTAGTTAAGGTCTTATTTTTCCCCACCCCATTGATCAGTGTTTTTCGACGAAGTCTCAGGCGCTCTTTACTCTTGCGAAGTAAAGATCCATAAACCTCGCCTTAACTCGCTCATTGAGGTCTTATTGTGTGACAATATCACATGCCTACCTATTCCCATGAATACCAGCCCCGTAAAATTGCCGTCTTTTTTGGTCACTCAGCTCCCTAAAGGAGGGTGCCATCCCTTTATATTCCCCCTGAGTACCCCCTTTCTTTCGGGCTTAGGTATCAGTTGTTTTGTGACTTCTTATCCCTTTGACAATATGAATCTTGGTTACGAAGTCACATCCTAGGTGGGGTTTCTTTGGGACCGATTGGAGGAATCTCACCATGCCATCTGCTATCTCCACTGTTTTCGTTCCTACACCCCTTACCGAGTGGTTACCCAATTGGGTCCCTCGGAGGATGGGTCTTATTTTTGCCGCTATTTGATGTAACTGAGATGGTCTCATGACGCGCGTTAGGTCTTACTTTTGCCTCTTGCACTGTGTGCGAACTAGGTTGCACGCCATGTGGTCTTAGCCTCCCTAAGTAGAGGTTTTATAATCTCCCTGGAGACTTTTTCATTTCGTATATTCTTTATTTCGTGGGTCTTACGCAGCCTCCTAATGAGGTCTTACTTTCCTGTTTTTGAGGTCTTATTTCACCCGAATTATTTTTTGATTTTCGTTTATATTTTTATTTCGTATTCTGCTTTCTTTTGCTCAAGTTTTATTTTTTGCTCGATAAATATTTCATTTCTTTTCTTTTTCTTTGCTAAGTACAAACTTGCTTCTTCATTCTGTATTACACATTTTTGTGAGCACATATGATGGCTAAGGATAATACTTCTTTATGTAGACCGGATTCCAGGGATGATCCAGCATCCGACCTTGTCTCTCTACTTTGCCGTATATGATATTTCCTTTATCATATGTTTGCCTTGGCAGTCTGCAAGTTTATAAGCTCCATTTCCCAGCACTCTTTTTACAATGAATGGTCCTTCCTAAGTAGGTTCTAACTTTCCTCCAGGTCCTTTCTGATATGGGGGTATTTCCTGCAAGACTAATTCGCCTGGAACGAAACTCCTTTCGTTCACCCTTTCATTATATTCGCGAGATAATATTCGGTGATAATTTGTCATGTGTTGTAGTGTAGTTTCCCTGTTCTCCTCAAAATCATCCAACTTCGCCAGGATCATGTATGAATTTAAACCCCTTTCCCATGCCTCTTGTTTAGTGGTGGGGATGATGATCTCGGTAAGAAGAAATTCTTCTACTCCATATGTCAAACAGAAAGGGGACATTCCTGTCGCTTCTCGTTTTGTTGTCCTGTATGACCATAGCACCTTCGGGACTTCTTCACACCAATCATGTAGGTTCCCTTTTAATTTATTTTTCAAAGTGGATGTTATTATTTTATTTTTCGCCTCAACTTGTCCATTACTCTATGGATATAACGGAGTTGACTTTCCAGATTGTATCTTGAACGTGTTGAACAACATGCTCACATTCTCGCCTTCGAACTTCTTCCCATTATTAGAGACAATTTGTAGTGGAATCCCAAATCTGCAGATTATGTGTTCTAGAATAAAGTCATATACGTCACCAAATCGTGTATTCTTTAAGGGTTTTTCCTCAACCCACTTCGTGAAATAGTCAGTTGCCACTATTAGGTATTTTTGTTGTTGACTTCCCACGACAAATGGCCCCAAAATATCTATTCCCCACATGGAAAACGGCCATACACTCAATATGGAATTTAAACTCGTTGTCGGTGCATGTATGCATTTTCCAAATATCTGACATGCTTCACACCTCATCGCGATGTTCTTTGCTTCTTTATGCATGTGCGACCATAAATACCCTTGTGTCTTGGTTTTGTGAGCCAAAGACCTTGTGCCGTTGTGATTCACGGCATCACCATAGTGGACAACTTTTATGATTTGTATTCCTTCTTCTTGTGATAATCATCGTGGCAACGGGCCTAGGAATGACCTTCTGTACAAGATTCCTTCTCGTAGCTCATAATTCGTGGACCTCCCTTTGATCTTGTGCGCTTCAAATCTGTCACGAGGTAAATCCCCTTTCTCTAGATACTTATAAATTGGAGTTCTCCAATCATATTGACTTAGTTCAACAGGTGCATTTTCATTCTCAATCATCAGAACTTCTTCAACTTCCAACTTGTTAGTCACCGATGGCTGTATTAATTGTTCAATTCGGATGTGCTTCTCAGAGGGGTATTCAATCATTGATGCTATGAAGGCTAAGGAATCAACATGTCTATTATTATCTCTACTCACCTGCATCCAGATTATATTTGGTATTTTCTTTGAATATTCTTTCACAAGTTCTAAGTATCGGTTCATCACAACATCATTTGCTTGATATCTGCTTTCTATCTACCTAACCACCAGCTGCGAGTCACTAGTTATTCTTACTTAGGTTAACTTCATTTCGATAGCTAGTCTCAGAGCTTGTATGAATGCCTCGTATTCTGTTTTATTGTTAGTTGCTTTATATTCCAGTCCAAAGTAAAACACTGTTCTTACTCCTGCTGGCGAGGTAAATACGATTCCCATTACTCCTCCTGCAATGTTGGACGATCCATCCACAAATATTTCCCATCTCCTAGGATGGTTTTCTTTTAGCAAATCTATGGGATCTTCATTTATGTCCAGCATTTCTTCCACTCCCTCGTCTTCTTCTAACGAGAATTCGGCCAGAAATTCTGCAGCTATGTGCGACTTCGTATTTTAACCTAAATTGGTCAATTCGTGTATTCCATCTTTCGACTCACCCCACTCTCTTCGCGCTCTTCAAAATTGATTCTATTGGAATTCGGGTTAAAACCTTAATCTTGTGAGTCTGGAAGTAAGTTCGTAACTTTTTTTTATGAGTATACCAATGCTAGTATCAGTTTTTCAATCTTTGGTTAATTCTTTTCTGCCTCATTGAGAGTCTTACTGACATAAAAGATCGGCTTTTCAACACCTTTATCCGACCGAAGTAGTACTGAGCTTATTGCATTTGGTATAGTTGCAAGACAGATCAACAATTCCTCATCTGGTTCTGGTTTTTGGAGGATTGACAAGTTCATGAGGTGCTCTTATATATTTTGCAATGCTTGATCACATTCTTGTGTCCACGCAAACTTAGATCCCTTCTTTAAGATATCAAAGAAATGCTTGCATTTATCCAAAGATCTAGAAATAAATCTGCCCAAAGCCGCTAACTGTCCATTTAACTTTTGTACGTCTTTTACTGTTGCCGGTGAAGGCATATCCAATATAGCTTGAACCTTGGATGGATCTACTTCGATTCCCTTTTCGGACACGATGTGCCCCAAGAACTTCTCTGATCGATTCTACTCCAAATATACACTTCGCAGGATTTATTTTCATCTTGTACGCCCCCATTAGCTCGAATATTTCTTTCAGATCTTCCAGATGATCTCCTGACTCCTTAGTCTTCACCAACATGTCATCAACGTATACTTCTAACTTGGTGTGCACCCATTTGGCGAATATTTTCTCAACCATACGTTGGTATGTGGCCCTTGCATTCTTCAACCTCGAAGGGAATTCTCGTATAACAGTATAATCCTATTGGGGTGAAGAAAGATGTATGCTTCTGATCTTCTTCCGCGAGTGGTATCTGGTTGTAACCTGAGTATCCATCCATCAATGTTAGTCGTTTGTATCCTGATACTGACTCAACCATCTGAGGTATGTTGGGTAATGGAAAACTATCCTTCAGAGAGGCAGTGTTTAAATCGCTGAAGTCTATACATATTCTTATCCCCAAGTCGGATACTTTGCTGGTCTTATTATTCCTGATTCCAGCATCTTCTGCAGTTTTTTCTCTATTTGCTCGTGGTAAGCGGTGACTATCTTTCGAATTCGTTTCCTTCTCGGCTTGACTGCTGGGTTATGATCCAACCTGTGGCATGTAAGTTGAGGATCTATTCCTGACATCTCATTCGTATTCCATGCAAGGATATCAAGATATTCCTTTATCAGCTTTATCAATCATTCTTCTTCGTCCATCTCCATCTTCGTCCCAATTGTAGTTGCAGGAAATCCCAAAACACACCCCTTGTCATATTATGATAATAATCTCAAGATCTAAATCTATTTTGTAACCAAAATAGATATTAAAGTGCTAAAATTATAAAATAAGACACAAAATTTACGTGATTCGATCAATGTGATCTACATCCATGGGGTTAGGGTTCTTCACTATGATTATTGAAATTACATTTGGGTTACATGGATACTCCATTAATGAGTATTTGGATCTCTAGATTTAGTTTTAGGGGAAGAAGATGATAAATAAAAATAAAGTCTCTCTTCATCTGTTACAAAAATGTGCATCCCCTCCTTTTCTCTCTCCTGCCCTTCTCTTTATATAGGTGTTTACATAGTGGATGACAACTCACATATAGTGGAGTACATCTCATATTCCCCCTATTTTAGGATCCCTTGCTATATTTTCGCAATCTCTCACTACAATTTCGCAAGATCTGCTACCTTATCGCAAACTATGCTACATCTTCGCAAGCTCTTATCGTTGTGCGATATCTGGATCCTACATCTTGCCTCTTTTTCCTTGAATATTGCTTGAAGAGTGATCTTTAAGAAAAAATCCGTTGTTATAGTAGTATTTGATCTTTGTTGATGAAGAACGAGCAAAAGAATAATGGACTTGAAAAGTACGTACTTGCCCCTATTATTTTGCGAAGTTCCGAAGCTTTGGAAAGTAAATAAGAAGTATAATCTCTTGGAGTATACGAAGTATGAAGTATACTTGAAGAAGTATAAGAAGTACTTAATCCTCGAAATATAAGAAGTATCCATCCTTGAATGAGAGTGATAAGTATTGCCTCTGTTCATGTGAAATTATTACTCCATTTTTGGTGAGACTTCTTGTTGTTCATTAGTGAACGTCCACTTTGGAAATGATTCTTTCTGAGAAGAACATGAAATATTTTCTTGGTAATCCATAGTTTCCTCTGTTCTTTATGTATGAGGGTAGAATTCTTGTAAAAGTGTTGAATGAGTAAATTCTGAATAACCTTGCGAAATTATGAAATACTCTGCGAAATTCTAAAGTACTCTGTGAAATTATGAAGTACTCTGCGAAATTCTATAGTACTCTGCGAAATTATGAAGTATTCTGCGAAATTCTAAATAATATTCCTTAGAGATTCTGAATAGTATTGCGAATAACCCCGAATAATCTTGCGAACTTCTGAATATTTTCTAAATTTTTGTAAAATACTTGTGCGAATTTAATGCTTATGTGATGATTATGTTATGAGATGTGTATGTAATGTTTATGCCATGAAATGCTTATGCAATGCTTTCATGATGCGAGTATGATGCTTGCATGATGAGAATGCTTATCTATTGCAATGTATATCTAATGTTTGTGTTACTTAGATCATTTTTCCTTAGTAAAATTGATGTAGCTCTAAATAACTTACATTCTTCATTTCTATGTTTTTGTCTCTAGTATATGCATTCCTATTTGCATATTTATTGTTCTCGCAAGTTCATTTTGCCTCATCTTTCTTGATCATTGAATCTCATTGTTTTATTGTCTTCACTGTTTATTCCTGCACTATTAGTCTCGCATAATATAATATAATTAAAATATCAAAGGTGTATCATTTTCACTATCTTAATTTCATTTTAGTATATATGTTCGCAATCTTGTTTGCTCACATATAATCATTTTCGCAAGCTTATTTGATTACTTTATTATGTGGTCTTATTTTGCCTTCCTAGTTAAAGGTCTTATTTCGCCACGTTTCTTTTTTCTTTGCGACAAAATCGCAGGACGTCTTTACACTTTCATGTATTGACCCATTGATCTTGTCTTATCTCTTGTATTATGGCCTTAGAAGGATATTTTTCATGCGATAATATGACAGGCCTAAATATTCTTGCGAACATAAAGCCCCATGACATTGCCGTCTTGCGAAGAAATCGCAGGACGTCTTTACATTTTCATGCAAAAACCCATTGATTTCGTCTTATCTTATCTCTTGGCTTTTTGTCTCTTTATATTTGTTGCACAAATATGACAAGCCTAAATTTTCTTGCGAAAATAAATCCTCATGACATTTGCGTCTTAAGACACTTATCAACTCCCTAATAGAGGGTTCCGCCCTTATCTTCCCCATGGTTGCCCATTCAAGGAGGCGTACATCGGCCATAAAAGACTAGCTCCTCCCATCCGGTTTTACCAACAATCAGTTGTTTTCACAGCCTCTTATCCTTTTTGCCTATATGGCTTATAGTTACGAGACTGCACCCTAAGTGGTGTTTTCTTCAGGCCGAGTGCATCATAGTCAAGACTTTCCAAGAATGGCCAGGGTAGTTTCATATGCCCCGGGCACCCTTGGCTCAAAAGTGTACCTCGGCACCTTGATCATACTTTGCACTCCTTAGGAGAGATCCTCGGTCTTCTAACTTTTAATATATATATATATATATATATAGTTGGAAATCCAAGGTACCTCTCCTGGATGGGCTTTCATTGACCCCAAATCTCCATGAATCAGTTTCCAGCAGCAGTATAACCTTATCCCTGAGCCATGCAAAGAGATACCCCCTTATATGACGCACTTTAGGTCTTACATTTGCCTCTTGCGAAATTTTATTCGCGAACTAGGGTGTACGCCATAAAGGTTCGTCCCATTCTATTTGTTTCTCTGCGAAATTTTCGCGTTTCTTTATTCTTTCATTCATTCTTTCATTTCTGTCATTTATTCCATTCACTCTTTCATTCTCATAATATCATATCATTTGAAGCGAAGTAAATATTCAAGAGAAATAAGAATTTAGATTAGTATTCAACATTTCTTTTATCAAAATTTTTCATTTAATTTCAAGTTCAAATCGTTTTTCTTTGTTTTGATTTCCTTTGTATAAATTGTTTCGTATCATCCGATAAACATCTTTCATGGAAATGATCCTCATGAGGTCTTATGCATCCTGTTGATGGAAGGTCTTACTATCCTATTGATGGAAGGTCTTATTTTGCCTCCTACTACTCTCTATGTTAGATATTATTCTCCTTTGAAACAAATCAAATATTTAAGGGAAATATATAAATTGATCTGCGAGATATTGCTCTCGGTTTCTCTTGTAATTGTGAAATCTTTGTAATTCTGAAATCTCTGTAATTCTGCGAATGTATCGCGTTTTGTAAACCAAATCAAAAATCTTTGAAATCTTTGAAAGCTTAAAAATATTAGAAATCTTCTTTGATATCTTGGGATTGTGTCGCTTTTTGGAAATTAAATAAAAAATCTTTTATTTGTGGTAAGTAAAATGTTCTAGGAAAGGGTACTTAGCTCTTATGCGAGTTTTCTGAACGTCTCGCAGCAAAAAAAAAGAGTGAGAGATGATACTTGAACCCTTGACCTTCCTCTTTCATTTTCTCGCAACAAACCAACTGTGCTAACCCTTTCTTGCGAATTAATCAAAGATCTTGCGAAGTAATCAAAGTTTAACTGTTCGAGAGACAATTATGTAAAAATTTCGCATAACAAAAATAAACTTGCGATAAGCAAGAATTGATACCACGACCTGCTGCTTGCATTCATGACTCCCAACCAACTGTGCTAGTTCTCTTTCCTGCGAAATTTCTCTGCGAAATTATTATGAACTCTCTTCTGTGAAAAATAATCAAAGGCTGACTTGCGAATTTTGCATAACAAAAACAAATATGCGAGAGGAAAGAATTGATCACTTGTCCTACTCCTTGTGATGTACCAATTGAACTATCTGTCCTAATCCTCTTCTGCGAAATGTATGTGCGAAATAATCATAAACTTTCTTCTGTGTGGAATATACCTGTGAAATTATCAAGGATTTTGCGAAAAAATATGCATGTGTTGGGACTTGAACTCGCGACCATGAACTCATTAACTTTGCAGATCACCAAATGTTCTGCCTCTTGCTTGCGAATAATGAAACAATGCTGCGAAATTATTCATTTTTTCTCCCTCTGTAAAAACAAGAAAACTATGCTCGCAAGCAAATTCGAACTTGTGACCACAAACTCACATACTGTTCTCTGAACCAACTGTTTAAGAACCTCTCTGCGAGATTAACGCATAAATTCTTTCCTTATTCTTTTATTCGCCAATGAAAATGAGAAGAAAATGAAAAATATGTATCTCTGCGAATTTGAACCCGTGACCTATTTGTTGCTCTCGTAGCCTTGAACCATCTGTGAGAATTTCTGTTTGTGATAGAAATTGCTGCGTCTGCCTCTTATCTTCTCTTCCTCCCTCCTTAATTTCTTTCACATTTTCCTTCTTCTCCTGAACATAAAAATCTTCCACCGAAACTTTGGTTTTCTTCCTTAAATTCACCACAACAACTAATTTTTTCTCTTACTCTTTTCATGTCTTTGAATTATTGATGATGTTTACTCCCTGAAAGTGTAATTTCTTCCATGAAATTTTCATTTTTGAACCTAAATTTTTTAGATCTAGAAAAATATGAACATTAGCAAATCTTCATGGAAATCTCTTGAACCAATCAAGCTACAGGAAGGATAAATCCTTTACTCTCCCTGTTTCTAGCGCCAAAAATATAGTTGCAGGAAATCCCACAACACACCCCTTGTCATATTATGATAATAATTTCTAGATCTAAATCTAAATCTATTTCATAACCAAAATTAAGATTAAAGTGCTAAAATTATAAAATAAGACACAAGATTTACGTGGTTTGATCAATGTGATCTACATCCACGGGGTTAGGGTTCTTCACTATGATTATTGAAATTATATTTGGGTTACATGGAGACTCCATTAATGAGTATTTGGATCTCTAGATTTAGTTTTAGGGGAAGAAGATGATAAAGAAAAATAAAGTCTCTCTCCCTCTGTTACAAAAATGTGTACCCCCCCCCCCCCCTTCTCTCTCATTCTTTCTCTTTATATAAGTGTTTACATAGTGGATGACAACTCACATATAGTCGAGTACAACTCATATTCCCCCTATTTTAGGATCCCTTGCTACATTCTCGCAAGCTCTCACTACAATTTCGCAAGCTATGCTACCTTCTCTCAATCTCTACTACATCTTCGCAAGCTTTTATCGTTGTGCGATATCTGAATCCTAAACCAATCTTCACCTTCTTTTCCTCTTCTTCATTACCCAAATTTATCTCCTTCGTGGGTTCTAATGCGGCGAATTTCATGACTAGTTCTCCGAGTGGGGATGGCTCCTTTAATTGCTATAAAGGCTTATCTTTGTCTTCGTGAATTTCGCTCGGTATAACCCATCCTTATTTAGCTTTGACCATGTATATCATTAATTCTTATTATCTCTTTGCCTCTAGCACCCTCCTTTTCTGCTCCTTATTTCGTTTCAGCCTCCCCTCGTAGTTGTGAATATCCTCTTGTTGCATTCTCTCGCATCCTTCTGATCTTCTTCTATTTCACCAACCCCGCTCGGCATTGGAAACCTAATGGATTGGTGGTAAGTTGAT
Source organism: Papaver bracteatum (assembly GCA_023529315.1). Taxonomy (NCBI): domain Eukaryota; kingdom Viridiplantae; phylum Streptophyta; class Magnoliopsida; order Ranunculales; family Papaveraceae; genus Papaver; species Papaver bracteatum. The sequence continues at coordinate 741,978 of JAJJWX010000204.1, forward strand.
GCTATCCCTTTGATCCCATGTATCTATGGTTGCCCAATTAGAGCATTTTAAGGAGATTCCATATCCTCCACACAAACTGTTACCTCAGTCTCTAGATCTCCTACGAAGATTTTTACGACCATCTCTCCCTTTAGATTTGATGCAACTCCGTTGAACCCATAGATATTGTATGTTGATGGTACCAAGTATGAGTCTCGATAACCCATTGTCTTGAATGTATTATAAAATAGAATGTCTACTGAACTTCCCGTATCCTCCAAGATTTTGTCTATAGCCCATATTCTCTTCTTCCTCGCGGAATCATTTTCTCACTTCGTATGCTCTCCAAAATTTAAGGTTATTACCAATGGGTCTATGTGCGAAGCTCCTCCATCTGGTGCATCTGCTGCCGAGAAATAAATTGCTCTTTTTTCCATTCTTCCAATGGCTCGTTCTTCGCAATACTAAATATTTCGTTTCCTTCGAAATCTCTTTTGTGAACTCTCTTTAGCACATTATCATGGAAATCTTGTATGTTCTTTGCAAAATGAATTATAGAGTTACAATTTAACCTTTGGGTTCCTCTATCAATTTCAATTCTGTATACTTGCGTTTGATTTTGATCATTCTTACGAGTCGGTGGTGGTGGTGGTAGTGGTCTTGGATTTGCTAAAAAAATGCTTGAGCTTCCACTTTTCAATAAGACAAAGTATCATTCGTCGGATATTTCTGCAGCCATTCGTGCGATGTCCATGGAAATGATGATATTTGCAAAAGTCATCGTTTCTTGCGCTTGGTAATGGTTCCACCCCAAAATTAGGCGGTGGGGGAATTTATTCAGTTAAAACAATAGCTTCCCATATATTTTTTACTGATGTGTTAAGTTCTGGTAGTGCTACATCTTCAAATGGAGGTCTCTTTTCCCATATCGCTGGCCTGGATTGTATCTTTGATGATTCCTCGAATTATCACCTCGCGACTCATAATTCCTTTGCTTTGGATCATTATACCTTGGATGTTGATCGATCCACTCCGGATCTCCACTAGACACTGCTACCAACTTTGCGGGAATTGTGGTTAACGGTTCAATTTCCTCGTATTGCACGTTATCGCCTACTACATTTTCTACCCTTAGTAAAAGACTTGAACTTCCCTCCTTGGGATGTATTGCAACTAGTTCGTTGACTTCCCTTTGTTTTTCTTCTAGCGCTGCATACTCCTCCTGATACTCTCTGAGCTCATTCATCGTTATTGAATTACGTACTATGAATATTTGAGCATGCAAAATATCGGTTGGAATCAAAGCGTTCACAAATGCTAGGATGAAATTCATCTCATCTACTCTCCCTGCGAGTTCACTGCATATTGTCCTCCATCTCGTTATCAGACTTCGCAAGATTTCCCCTGGCTTCCTCCTCGGGTTAAATAGAGTTTCTATCCCCGGCCTTAGCGAGTTATTTCTTATGTAAGTTGTTAAAAATATCCTTTGTAACTCTCTGAATGACAAAATTGACCCCTCAGTCAACCCATCAAACCACTTCGACATTTTCCCAGTTAAACTGGCAGGGAAATATTTGCATAGTACATCGTCATATTTCGCCCACTGCATCAAGGAAAGAGTATACTTCTTCAAATGTTACACTACGCTCCCCATTCCATCGAATATGCTCCCAAAGGTTGGTAACGAGCATCTTCCTGGAATTCTTTCTTCCAGTATTTTGCATGAGAAGGGAGATCTTCCTGCCTCCACTATCGCCTCATCCAACTGCACTCGTCCTCCTTTTCGCGAGTTGTTAATTATTGACCTCATATCCTACAATTCATCCAGAATTGCTTGATCCCATCCCTTCCTTCATCTCTCCTACGTCTCCTCCTTCTTCTACCTCGCTCATCATATCCTCGTCTTATTTCTTCTTCGCATTATTTATTTATTTATTTTCATATCTCCTTTCATCCTGTCGCCATTCTGCTCCTCGCGAAGTCTCTGCTCCTCGCGAAGTCTCTGCTCCTCACGAAGTCTCTCCTCCTTGCGTGTCCTTTCTTCCTCAAAATGTCGTCTTTGATATGCTCATCTAGTTTCTTCAAGTGCTCTCCTTAGCCATCTTTCTTCGCTAATTTTTCTTTGGAAACTCCTCATTCGTTTTCTTCTTTCTTCTCCTTGTTCATTCTCCAACGACCCTTCTCTTTGCGGTAAATTTCTACATGTCCTCGTGTATGTCTCTTCACCTCGTGGATCATGAACAACTCTTTCTTCGTTAAGTTAGTGATTTTTCTGCATCAAGGTGGCATTCTGCCTCATGAGTATGGCTCTTTTTTCCGCTAGAGCTCTCTCTCTTTCTCTTTCTCTTTCTCGATGAAGTACTTCACTGATCTGTTCTAACGTCATATTTTCTTCGTTAACATTCTCTTATCCACCTCCTCATGTTAGCTCCTCCTACATCTCCGTTTCCATATTGGCAGTTTGAATTGACCCTTCGCGGTAGCGGTCATCGTTTTCCTGATGGTTTACACCACGTCTTCCTCGCTCGTTTTACATTTCTCCTCTCTCCATTCCTCCTCTTCTCTTTTCTGCTAAGCGTTGGCTTCTTCTCGATGCGATAATGAGTTTTGCTCGATATGGAACTTTTGCCATCAACATACTTCTGCTGAGTTAATCTTCACTCACTGATTCACTAATAACTCCTTTTGACCAGATCTAACCTGCCCACTCTTAGGATGATAAATCTCAGATCTATTCTTTTATCTTAACACTACCATGATTTCTAAGTCACTAACTTCAAACTCTATGGAAAAAATAACTCACTAAATGATTTTTTGATGAAAACTTTGAAAATGACTTCTACTCTCTCGATCTATCCCAAGTGAGAGTAAACTCTCAACATGAGATCCCTGTTTTTGGGCGCCAAAATGTAACTAAGAAAAATCCATAGTTACACCCACATACTAATTTGAATAACACAAAGAGTAAATCACACAACGAGATAAAACAAATCTTTTATTTCACTTAGTTAATGAATGAGAAGTTACAAGTTACTCAAGAACACACACAAGAACCCTAAGCTATCTCTCTTAACAATAGCTTTCTTATCTCTCAAAAAATGTTCCAACCCCTTACAGAATGGGATCAACTCTCTATTTATAGGGAAAAATACATAATGGATTAAAGCTCATTTTACTTCGCTGGGAGTCACATAATTCACGTGACTCCACTTTTTACTTCGCTCGATCCATTTTCAATAAAGTTTTCGCTTAATTTTCTCCTTAATAATCGGTTGTTGTCGGGAATAGCTGTCATATTTCTTGCGTAACAATCCACACTTCGTATATTCTACATCGTGTATTTCCTATTCTTCGCGGATTATCTTCCTGTGCAAGTCATCGTTATTTCGCTAACTACTACTTCGGTAACTTCATATCTAACTTCGCAGATCTAATATTCATTAAAGTAGATCTGACGTTTGATTTGACTTATCACTGACATTTTTCTAGGAATCAGTGAATAATATCTCGTTTGAAGATTTACTTCGTGATCTCGTTTAATCTCGTATGAACACGTGGCGAGTAGGTTTTATGTACCTACACAAATATTGCAAGAATGAGAGTGGATGAAGTTAGCAAGAAAAGAAGAGTCATCCATCGCCTTCTTCTAGTGAAAAATAGTTTCAATCCCAAAACTTCTTATCAGCAGAGTTTTGGAACTTATAATCCTAGATACATAACCAACCAATCACTTTACTGCTATGAGGTATATATAAGAAGGAGATGTTTTTTCTTTCTGAAGATAAAATCACAGAAATCACAGTCGTTTGCCTAATAGAGACTTAGTACCAAGTTTTTTTGATGGAGTTCACAAATTATCAATGACAACCATTACTAATGTTTTAGCATGAGTGGATCGTGCAAGAAGGTCATCATATAATAGTGGACTATAAAAGGCATGTGCTAGATATCCAAACTGACCAAACTCCAAGAACAGAACCACATTTATCAAGCTAACTGAAATAATTGTCGCATACAATCAAAACTTGATGTGCTAGGTGTGACATAGTGATACAACTATGAGAACTACCTTTACCTAATAGAAGTTTGGCGAAGAATGCAACATACCTGCAATATATGCCTCCTAATGATACCTTTGGAACACGATGGAGTTTGTCTTCTCTATCTGAAGAAAGCGAGAAAGCGGCAATAAATACCCAAAAAACATGGATGAAACTGATTTATATATAGCCCTATATATGTTTTAAGAAAACCATTATAAAAAAAAATTGAGTCATGAGATGGGATACCAAAAATGAATGCAGCAAGTAATAAAGATGTACTTACAGAAAAAATGGAGATTTCCTTTGAGATAATTGAACAAAGATTAATAATATCAATGAGGAATGCATGTTGCATTTTGGAGTTGTAGCTTTTCCAGTTCAACTAAAATAGTAGTAACAACTACATTTGAACAACTTAATTGGCACGAACTTTTTAATTTCAATTCTTTCTTTTTGTTCATCAGATCCTAGGAAAAAAACGGTATAACTTAGTCAAGACCTTATTTTTTTCCATCATCAGTACGAAATCCAAAAATAAAAACTCATCCACGATATATAACTTTCAAATCAATTTGTTAGCGATTATGTACTAAACCAAAAACTAAGAACAAAATCAACTGGTAATTTTAAACCTTAAACTTAGAGCTGGGTTAACAGGATAATAACAACACTATCAAAATCCATGGAAAAATAAAAAAATTATAGCAACTTACTGTTGATGGTGGTTTTTAGCTTAGGGTTAAAATCGTAAAACACTAAACCCTAGCAGATAGTGATGTCACAACATTTAAAGTAACAAGAATTTACTAGGCACATTTATTGAAACCTTTAATGTGTCTCTAAATAATTATCGGGGTATATTTTTCAAATTAGGGTTACAACAAGACAAACCCTAATTCCCACGTGTGTCAATGGAAAATCATGCCAGCCACACCACCTGCGCCAAAGAATGGCAACCATGCTAGCCGCACATCATGCCATCCACACCGACCGCGCCAAATCATGCCAACCATGCTAGCCGCACCTCCGTGACAATGGAAAATCATGTCAGCCACACTAACCGCGCCAAAGCATGCCAACCATGCTAGTCTCACCTCTGTGCCAATGGAAAATCATGCCAGCCACACCGACCGCGCCAAAGCATGCCAACCATGCTAGCCGCACCTCTTTGCTTATGGAAAATCATGCCAGCCACACCGACCGCCCCAAGACATGCCAACTATGCTAGCCGGACCTCTGTGCCAAAGTCAAATGCCAGCCACACCGACCACGCCAAAGCATTCCAACCATGCTAGCCACACCTATGTGCCAATGGAAAATCATACCATCCACACCGACCGCGCCAAAGCATGCCAACCATGCTAGCCGCACCTCTATGCCAATGGAGAATCATGCCATCCATATCGACCGCGCCAAAGCATGCCAACCAGGCTCACCGCACCTCCATGCCAATGGAAAATCATGTCAGCCACACCTACTGCGCCATGCCAAACGCACCTCACCATGGCCCCATGATGCGCCAAAATACTGGCCTTCACTACGCGACTATCAAAATGAAGGCGTGCAATAATCAACGGTTTCCCTTCAATCCCAGAAGAAAATCCTGGCCATCCAAGGTTACCAAACGATATTTGACCCAAAACCCTAGCTTGGTCACACACCTAGCCCAATCTAGCCACGCCATGCGCCTATCGCAAGCCCTTGGCCCCACACTCCAATCCAAAACCGCACCTAACCCAAGCTAGTCACGTCATGCGCCTATGGTAAACCCTTGGCCCCACATGCCAAGCCAAAACCACACCTAGCCCAAGCTAGTCACTCCATGCGCCTATGGCAAACCCTTGTCCCCATATGCCAAGCCAAAACCTCACCTGTCCCAAGCTAGCCGCACCATGCCAAACGCACTCTGCCTTGGCCCTAGCTATGCTAGTCACACCATGCCAAGACAAACTCCCTCGCCTTGGCCTAGCCACGCCATACACCCATGGAAAACCCTTGGCCCCACATGCCAAGCCAAAATCGTACCTAGCCAAAGATAGACACGCCCAAGGAGAACCCTTGGCCCCACATGCCAAGCCTAACCACACCCTAGCCATGCCACCTTGTTGGCCTTCCCTACGCGGCCACCAAAACGAAGGCGTGGAACAATCAACGGTTTCCCTTCAATCCCAGGAGCAAATCCTATCCATCCAAGGTTATTAGACGACACATGGTAATCTTTGGCCCGAAAACCTTAGTTTGGCCACGCCAAACCATGCCATGCCAACCTAGCCGCGCCACCTATTGGCCTTCCCTACGCGGCCATCAAAACGAAGGCGTTCAATAATCAATGGTTTCCCATCAATCCTAGGAGCAAATCCTAGCCATCCAAGGTTACCAGACGACACATGGTAACCTTTGGCCCAACCTAGTCGCCAAACCATGCCATGCCAACCTAGTCGCGCTACCACGTTGGCCCTAACTATGCGGCTACGAAAACGAAGGCGTGCAATGATCAACGGTTGCCCCTCCTCTCAAGATTCAAAATCTCGACCGTCGAAGGTCTCCAGGCTACCAAGTTTCCCGATCTTGACTTTCCAAGCCACAACCATATGCTACATGTTTTCCAAAAATATTTGAGACATCCACACAAACTGGGGGATCCTCTTTCGGTATTGGTTTGGCGGTTTACAACGTGCGGCGTACACTACGCCTGTCATAAGGAAGTGTCATAAGGGTGAGGCGGTTAGTAAGTACGAGAATTTATGTGTGAAATTCTCATGGGACATAAAGCACATGCGTTAACAATTTTCTGGGACATCAATTCCATAAGGTTAGTAGTTTCATGAAAACCAGTTTTTTGCGTTAACCACTTTATGGAACATCAATTCCATGCATACGGTTACCACCTCCTCCCATTTACTTCCCCGCTCCTTAATGAGACCAGGGTACGTTTTTTCTCCGACTTGTATAAATAGGTCTTACCTATTTTCATTGAACAACAAGTTCATACGGGAGATACAACACTCAGAAATACTTACTTGCTAGATCACCTTGTTAGCTCTCTCACTTTTATGATAACAAGTCATAGTAACCCAACTACTCTTCCAAAATCAACTATTCTGGTCTCACCCCATTCCTTGCCTCCCTCCCCCAAACCAACCCATTCTCCTTCACTTTGTGACCGAAGCAAGTCTGGAATGGCCATTTCTTGGTTTAGGCCGGGCTTGTACGGATTGATCTCTCGAATCTAAAGTACTCCCTTGCAATATATTGTTTAGGGTTTAAATTGTTTCTCACCTGCACACCCGCAATTACCGAAATCAGCAAAAACCATTTTCACCTACAAACACTTACATGAACAAATCTTGATTGAGAAAAAGGAGATTGAAAGCACTGGAACCCTCGCAAGATAAATTTGTACAGGTTTATATAGTCGAATAGTTCAAGGGATTATAATCAAAGGTTAATGGGTATCTTTTATTTTGGTAACGTCTGAACAATTGAATTCATCAGTTAAGGATGAAAAGCTGGAGCCGAATACACCCTAGGCGTAACAGATGGAAATTATGGAGAAGAAATTTCAAAATTGAATCTGAAATGTTGGATGAGGGCGTGGGATAAAGGTGCCTTTTCAGCCACGATTTATCTCCTCCACTTTCCTACATTTTGAAAGTAATGACAACCGTCCATCTATGGAAAAAATCAATTCAAAACCATCAGATTAAGCAAAAACCATTTGTTTTTGTAAGATAGATTAATACCACCGAAAAGCCAGCATATGAATTTTATAATAAAATTGTAACCCATTCTATTAAAATTAACTTTCAGTTAACAACTTAACAACCCAAACATCTCTAAATTCAACAACAAAAGCTACTTCATGTTTAAAACAACAAAGAAGAAGAAAAAATATTAAAAGGGATAAAAACAATGTGATTCAACTTTCAAGTGCATGACTTACGTATTTCTTTGGCCATTCAATCATCTCACTGGGATCAATATCTCAAAGAATTTCATCTGCAATACACAGTTCCATATCAGTATCTATAATTTCGTCGATAAGGACTTCATAATTTTCATAATTTGGTGTTGTACTAAATTTAACATGTCTAAGTGCAATTGCCTTCTTCTTTATATCTTCCAGTAAAAGATGAAGACCTTTCAAAGATCAAAACTCCACTGATGTAAGCTACTCCAAAGAAAATCATACATAGGTAGTAAAACTTGGTGAGAATATAATTAACATTAAATGGTGAGATAGCCACTATATATCAAAACATATAACCAAGAATGACCCAAACAAGCTTAGTAATTCGAGCCAGATGAGAAAAATTGACATTAAAAAATAATAATTAAGATTACATACATCAAGTTCATCCGCTTCATTAAGGGCATTAGATTTTTAAAGCATCACTAAGGAGTTAGCGCCCACACTACATTAAGACATATTATTTCACAAACTTAATATCTATATTATTAAAAGTTTATTACCTCGAGCATTACCATGGGACCATGACGGTGCAAATCTCTTGTTAATAATGAATAGACAATGTTGGCATTGTCCCATCATCAGTCTAACAACCAATAATACAGAGAGTAAGGACATAGTAACAACAAGTATAAATAATTGAAATTTCGAAAATGCTCAAGCATATATGACTTTAAAGATGTAAAGAATTTTATTTTGAAGGAGGTACATTTGCTTATGACTTTAAAGATGCACATTTGCTAGTAACTGTGTGATTTCAGTATCTAAATCGTAGATAAAAAATATACCTAGTTCGTGTGCCTATATCCCAATACTAGTAGGATGTCAATAACTTATACTACCTTGATTCTTTCAAATCCTTAGACAACAACCATCTTCGAATCGACATTAAGTCTAACTCTTATGGATGCCAGACTAGTTCTCCCATTTAATTTTCAATATCTTGGTACGCTTTCACAAGTCCTTTTGCCCGCACCAGCAAATAAGATTTTAAGTCGAATAACATATAAAGAAGCCCGAAAAAAAAAATCCAAAGTTGATGCTACCAGAAGCACAATACCCATTACCTGATTAGATACATTGCTCACATGTATCTCGAAATCACAAAGCTTTTATTTCTCCATTAGAAACTCTGTATCCCTCCATCTACAAGAGGTTTCAAACCTACCCAATCATGCATAATTGTATGTTCCCATTTCTTTAGACATTCTCCATTAATTTCTACCCCATTTTGAAGATTGTCCAACCGGAGTAGATGCTTGTTCTTTCTATACCACTCGACATCCAACTCATCAACACCGACAACTTCCCTTAGCTTGAAATAATTTGCAATTACTGCATAAAAAAAATTATACAATGATCAACAGTTAGCACTGGAAATGCTTCTACCAAGAAGATCTACTGAAAATTAATTTTGGAATGTAAAGTAACAAACATATATTGATTACAATTGCTAATGAAAACCTAGAATTTTTATCAACAAGTACCAGCATGACTCTTACACCAAAGAAAAATAGAGTTGAAATTTTGACAGAATTTCATCAAATTGAAACAAACCCTTGATGGTAAACTTAAACTAAAGCATAATTCCAATGTAGAAAACAAGTAATTTCATCTGATTTCACTCATTAATTATATGAGGACATAACAATCCTTACAAATTTACAATTGAGACATTTAGGAAATTTTCTGTTTGTAGAAAAAACCCAAAACGATTTATGTCAAACTGGGGTTTTAGGGTAGATTCATGATACAGGGATAAAAACCAAAATTTAAGACTAACTTAAACATCAGTATCAATGATAATAAATTTTAAATGATGACAGATTGGATGGTACTTGCTATCCAATCTGCCTGACTTAGTTCTGGTTGTTCAAGGAATGACATGCCGGCGTAAAAACTATGTCATAATTTTGGGAGTTAACATTATCCCATACCCGACCCGGTACTTGCTACTGGAAAAGGGTTTTGGTATTTGGTCTTTGGTCTTTGTACAGATTGGATGGTTCTGCTGGATTACCGATAGAGGTGGATGTGATAGTCAATAAAGTAAACAATCATTGGAAAGAAATTTTTTGTATGCCAGTTTGATCAGAGCTGATTTTGGTATAATTTTGTATGTGATAGTCAACTACTGAAGGAGTATCGATCTGAGCATAATGAATAATAATAAAAAAAAATTATACCAAAATTACAAGAATCTTTGATGATTTCTCATCTCTAGCTTTCCTCCACCCTAGGTTTCTTCATCTTTATTGATGATGAATCTTCTCTGCTGTCATCTTGTGTTGTAGCACCAACACCACAATCTCTTATTTCCTTATTTAGAATTGAAATGTTTAATTATTTCCTTCCTTAGATAAAATTGTAGCTTTAAATTCATCTAGCTTGATTGTCAAGTCTAACAGTTTCCTTAATAACAACAGACTTGGTTAGAAAGTTGAGTTAGCTATATATGCTTCACTCTGTTTAATATAGAAGAAATCAAACAATCAAAGCAACTTTTAATTAATTTTATTATTTTTCTTCTTTATGTTTATAATCTGGTGGCTGATCTCCGATTCAAAGGATCAAGGTTTTATGTCCTTACGTGGTTCTTGTGCTTATTTGTTCTACAACCCTATTATATGGATCAAAGTAGGTTGATTTCTACTCGAATTTTCATAGAAATTGTTTTCTTCTTTCTTATGATGTTCATCATGACTTTCACAGAGGAGGTCAATAAGATCACAGCTATGATGACCACTCTCAGTACAACGGTCACTAAATTCATGGAAGCAATTGCTGAGACTCAAGAAGCTAAAGAAGAATCTAAAGCAGCTATAATGGATGCTTTGTTTACTAAGATACAAAATTCAAATAACACAAACATCGCTACATTGTTAGCTTCTCATAAGAAAGACATGGATTCTCTAATACAAGCAAACAAGCAGGACATAGCTACGCTTACTGATAATATTACCAGGAATATGGCATCAATTCTCTTAGCGTGTTTTCCTCTTAATTCTCACCTTCCTGGTTTCAGTGGTAATCTTAATACCAATGGTAACAATGGTTTTCATAACAACAATATTGGATCTACTTCAGAAAATATTTCAGGCATTCGAGTAGCGTCTATTAATCTGAAATTTCCAAGTTTTGATGGCACGGATCCAACAGGATGGATTTTTCAAGATGATCAATATTTTCGTCTACATAACATAGCTGAAACCGTCAAAATATCATTAGCTACTTCTCACTTTAAAGGAGAAGCTAATGCTTGGTATAGATGGATTCAAAGTAAGGTAATAGATCCGACTTAATTGGCTGCCTTTTGTTCTCTTCTTTGTGATAATTTTGCTGTTACAAAGTTTGTCAATCAACGTATGGATTTATCTTCAATGTCACAAAAAGGATCCGTACATGACCATATTATGGAATTTGAACAAATTTTGAACTTTGTTACTGATTTACCTGAAGATTATATTATTGATATCTTTATTAAATCCTTGAAACCTGAGATAAGATTTGTTATAGAAGTGATTGAACTTACAACCTTATATATGGCCTTCAAAAAGGCTTTAAACGAGAAGATGTGCTCCTTATAACTTCTTTTTATAAATATGTTTCTAGACCTAACCCTTTCAGGAAATCACTTAATGTCGTGTAGCCTAGGAAATGTGCAATTCCTCTAGGAGAAAAAAGATTATCATTGGATGAGCAAAGGGAAAAACGAGAAAAAGGTTTATGCTTTAATTGTGATCAGCTCTATACACCTGGTCACTTGTGTGCTAAACCAAGATTATTAATTTTGGATATGGATCAAGCCAATGATGAGATCAACAATATTAATGATGAAGAAGAAGATACGCAGAATAGAAAGGAGACTCACAGTGAAGCTGACATTCCTAAAGACACTGTAATCTCAGTTCATTCTCTTATAGGATCTTCTTTTCCTAAACCTATGAGAATCACAGGATATATTCAAGGAGAACCTCTAACAATTCACATTGATTCCAGTTCAACTCACAATTTTTTACATCCATCAATTATTTTGAAACATGGTCTTTCTCATCAACCTAATAACACCGCTTTAAAATTTATGGATGGTAATGGTGGTTTTCTGGAAACTCATGGCTCTTGTACATATATCTTTCTTCAGTTGCAAGATTATCAATTCATTACTGATATCTTTCGCTTGACTATTAGTGGATGTGATGTTGTTCTTGGTGTACAATGGGTACAAACTTTGGGTGAAATCATGTGGTATTTTAATAAACTTCATATGAGATTTCAATTAAACAATAATGATTATTTGTTGATTGGAAATTCTTCATCTTCAATCATGCTCTTGGACAGTTTTCTGCTGTAAAGATTTTTGGTTTGTGCACACAATGGTTTTCTACTTCATCTTACTCCTACTTTCTCAGCAACCTCTTCTGATAAGGTACCCACTGAAGTTTCAGAATTACTTTTGTGTTATTCATATATTTTGAACCTCCAACATCCTTGCCACCTTCTAGAGCTCATGATCATCACATACCTATACTCCATAGCACTGCACCAGTAAATGTTAGACCATATAGAGATCCACACTTTCAAAATGCTGAGATTGAGAAAATTGTGTCTGAACTTAGGCAAGCAGGGTTCATTCGTCAAAGCTCTAGCCCTTATTGTTCTCTTGTGTTGTTAGTTTCAAAAAAGTATAATAGTTGGCGTATGTGTGTTGATTATCGAACACTTAACAAAGTTATTGTAAAATACAGATTTTTAATTCCAGTTGTGGATGAATTGATTGATGAACTGAATGGAGCTACAATTTTTTTCAAAGGTAGATATGCGATTTGTATTTCATCAAATCAGATTGTATGATGCAAATATTCACAAAATATCTTTTAGAACGCATGATGGTCGGTATTTATTCTTAGTAATGCCATTTGGATTATCTAATGCACCTGCAACATTTTAAATTTTGATGAATGATGTGCTTCGATCTCACCTTCGAAAATTTGTTTTGGTATTTTTTGATGACATATTGATTTACAGTAAATCTTTGTCTGAGCATCTTAAGCATATAGAAATTGTATTCGAATTTCTACGGACACACAAATTATTTTAAAAGAAATCTAAATGTGACTTTGCAAAGTCATCTATTGGATATCTTAGTCACATGATCTCAGCTGAAGGTGTTGATGTGGAAGAAGATAATATTTCAAGCATTAAGAATAGGCATATTCCTTCTACAATTAAAGATCTTAGAGGCTTCTTAGGTTTGGCAGGCTACTATCGCAAGTTTGTGCGAGATTATGGTAAAATATACGTTCCATTAACTAAGTTATTGAAGCAAAATTCTTTCAAATGGTCTGAGAAAGCTACATAAGAATTTAATCATCTCAAGTTTGCTTTGACAAGCACTCCGGTTTTGGCATTACCAGATTTTACGAAGGAATTTTGTTTAGAATGTGATGCTTTTCGTAATGGGTTGGGCGCATTCTTACACCTTGTTTGTTTGCAGCTGACTTGTCATCTGGATATGAGTCAACCCCTGACTCAGGCCGAGTCAGCAGTCAGACCATTTGTTTTGTATTTTGAGTCAGATCTGACTCAACCCCTGACTCCGACCCATTTGAGTAAGGTAACAAAATACCCCTGACTCATGGAATCAAACCACTGACTCACATAATTTTGAGTCAAATGTGTCAGATCTGACTCAAAACAAACATATCGAATCAGATCCAGATGAGTCAGGTGATTTCACTCAGATCTAGATGAATCAGATCCAGACGACTCAGATGAGTCAGGAGTAAACAAACATGGTGTTAATGCAGTCTAACAAACCTATTGCATATTTTAGTAAACCATTATCAGGTAAGAATTTGAATTTATCGGTTTATGACAAGGAGATACTTGTTAGTCTTAGTCTTATGGGAGAGATATTTAGCTGCTAGATTTGCCATCCATGTCATATTGAGCAACCTCCTAACCCCTATGGGATGGCCAATCTAGCAGCGAAACGCCTAACCATTCGGCGTTAAACGCCTAACCGTTCGGCGTTTCTCACTCTTTTTCTTCTTCTCTCTCCTTCTTTTCCCCCCTCTCTCCTTCTTTTCCCCTCTCTCTCCTTCTTTTCCTCTCTCTCTCTCCCTCACATCACACGTCTCTCTCTCTCTCTCCATCACATTTTCTCTTTCTACCAAAAACATTCTCTAGCGCCGAATGGTTCGGCTTTGGACCACTTTTTGAGCGCCGCACTATTCGGCGTTTCAATCTCGCTGATAATGTGACTGTGAGCAAATGCTAGGAGAGAGAAGTAGCCAGATTGAGTGTTAACTTTTTTCTCACACTTTTTTCATGATTTGCAACACTTTTTGGCCAATCTAGTACTCCAAACTCTCCCATAGGACTTAGCCTAATTGTCTCTGCAGTAAATAAATAGAGACCTTACCTTCTTGGAAGAAATTTTAAAATCTATACAGATCATAGAAGTCTTAAATATTTTCTTGAGAAAATATTGTCTTCCGTTGAACAATAAAAATGGTTGTCCAAAAATTATTAGGTTATGATTATGAAATCATATATAAATGTGGAGATGCAAATAGAGCTGCAGATGCTTTATCAAGGATGGCTAGTCCTCAAATTTTGGCCATCATTACTCCCATTTTTTCTGGAATTCCTGGAATTGTTCAAGAATGCCATGTAGATGCTATCCTAGGTACTCTTATCCAAAAATTATGCCAAGATTCAAGCTATAAACGTAATTACTCATATGTTGACGGAGTTTTACGATTTAAAGGCTACATTGTTGTGGTACCTACTTCTGAATGGTGTAACAAATTACTTATTGAGTTTTATTCAACTCCATTGGGTGGATATTCTGGTTATTTAAGAACCTATAAGCGTCTTTAGCAAAAAAAATAAATTAGAAGGGGATGAATAATTCAATCAAGTTGTTCATACAACAATGTGATGTCTGCCAACGGAATAAATATGAAGCTCTAGCTCCTCCTGGACTATTACAACCATTATTTATTCCTACTGATATCTGGATTGATATTTCAGTAGATTTTATTAATGGATTTCCATTATCTAACAAGAAGAGTTCAATACTGGTTGTTGTGGATCGTCTATCTAAATATGCTCACTTCATAGCATTATCTCATCCTTATTCTGCTGCCACCATTGATGATGTCTTTGTACGATATATTGTACGACTTCAGGGAATGCCTAAAACTATAACTAGTGATCGAGATGCTATTTTCATGAGTAACTTTTGGGAGGAATATTTTACTCTACAGGATATTCAATTTTGCAGAAGTTCAGTATATCATCCTCAAACGGATGGTCAAACTGAAGTAACAAATAGAACTTTGGAATGTTATTTACGTTGTTTTTATGGAATGAAGCAAACCGATTGGCTTAAATGGATGCCATGGACTGAATGGTGGTATAACACCAGTTATCATTCAGCTATTAAGATGACTCCTTATCAAGCTTTATATTGTCGATCTCCTCCAACAATTTTAACTTATCTATCCGGAACAACACTTGTGTATGCTGTGGATCAGTTATTAAGAGATCGAGATCACATTTTGCAAATTCTACAATCCAACTTGCATGATGCTCAAGCTCGAATGAAGAATTATGCTGACAAACATAGAACTGAATGTTCTTTTGTTGTGAATGATTTAGTTTTCCTTCATCTCCAACCATATCGATAGACTACAGTCTGTGATAAATCTTTCTCTAAACTGTCTCCAAAATTTTATGGACCCTTCCGTATTATTGAGAAAATTGGGACAGCATCTTATCGAATTGCCTGCAACAAGTCGCATACATCCAGTTTTCCATGTTTCTTAGTTAAAATTGAAACTTGGTTCTTCAACTATTGTTAATGCTGACTTACCAACTACTGTGGACTATGAAAAATGGGAACCTGAGCAGAACTTAGATTGTAAGATGTTTAAAAAGGGTAATGTTGCTGGAACTAGGTGACTCGTTAAGAGGAAGGATCGTTTAACTGAGGAAGCAACTTGGGAAGATACAGATCGATGAGTTCAATACTCAATTTGCAGAGTTTCAAACTTGAGGACAAGTCGTGTTTCAGGCGGGATGGGATGTTGCAACACCAACACCACATTCTCTTATTTCCTTATTTAGAATTATTATGTTTAATTATTTATATTTCCTTAGATAAAACAGTTTCTTTAAATTCATCTATCTTGATTGTCAAGTCTGACAATTGCCTTAATAACAACAGAGTTGGTTAGGAAGTTGAGTTAGCTATATATGCTTGACTCTGTTTAACGTAGAAGCAATCAAATAACTTTAACTAATTTTATTAATTTTCTTCTTTAAGTTTATAATCTGGTGGCTGATCAACGATTCAAAGGATCAAGGTTTTGGGTTCTTACGTGTTTCTTGTGCTTATTTGGTCTACAACCCTAATATCTTGGCCATTAATCCACCATCTCTTTCATCGTTCAAAGCTAAATCTAAGTAAAGATTTACAGAGATATCTTTAATGTTGAGTAAAGAGGAAAAAAAATCTCCACTCGTTGTTGACACCCCAATTTCGCACCTTCCACAGTAAATATCAATCTTATGCTTCGAAGCCAAATACAAGAGAAATTATGTGTGGAAACCATTTGGGTTTTCATATCTTTTCCATCAATCCCACAAGCTTTACCCAATCAAGCCCACAAGCTTTACCCAATAAATCCCACAAGCTTTACCCAATCAAGCCCACAAGCTTTACCCAATCAAGCTCACAAGCATTACCCACTCGTACCCGTTTCGTTATCCATTTGAGCCCGGGATCTCTTGCTATCACACTGAAGAGGAGGAAAATACAAAGTCACTGGTGAAAGAATGGAGTCATTTCGAGTTCGTATGCAAAAGTTACGAGCAAAACGAGAACTCAGAAGACGATAAGGGGCGCCCACTTTTCACCCTCCCCTTATCCGCACCAAGACTTTAATTAGTAATTGTTTTCTTCAAGTGGAACTTACATATATTTGTTTTGAAGAGAATACGGGTGGAAGAGGAAGAAAAGAAGAAAAAAAGGGATTCTTTCTTAAATGCAAGTGGGACCCACACTTGTTTTATTAGGAAAAGAGAAAGGAGAAGAAAACAAAGGGGGTCAAGTAGGGACCACATTTGTTTTATTAGGAAAATAAGGGAAAAGGACGTGGGACCCACATGGTTTGAAAAGAAAAAAAAAAATCTTTGCGAAGGACATTTGAATGCGGAGAGATTAACGGAAGGATGTCGGGTTTCATTCCTATAAATAGAGGTCGAAAACAATCCTCTCAACACACCAATTTTCTGACAGAAAAGTGGAGGGAAAGACAACAATACTTGTTCCTTTACTTCTTCCTTTACTTTAACAAGGTTTCCACCCAAACCACACAACAGCAAAGGTTTCCACCCAAACCACACCACAACTCAAGGTTTCTACCCAAACCACAACCCAAAAATCTAGGTTTCCACCCAAACCAAGAAGAATTATTGTTTCTCAAATAGAAAATATTTCTTCTCACATATTTCAAGTCTCCATGTATTGTGTCATTTAATCAAAGAGAAATCAAATTTTCTTCCTACACAATAGTTATCGTTGTCTTGTGCATTTATAGTTCATTTTGAGAAAACTCAAAAAATAAGAAGATTAAATCAAGTATTGTCTTTAAGTTTTTAAAAGATTAGCATTAAATTGCTAGTACTTTAACTACTTTCAGCATACTTAAGGGAAGCAAGCAACCATCGTAAGAATCCTTTCTAATTTAAATATTATATTTCAAGTATATTAATTACCTATCTCTTCGGTAAATTATGTAGTCATACGGGAACGGAATGGTATTCCATTTCGTAGTAACACCGCGACTACTCGTTTGCGTTACATAAAAAAATTATGTTTTATTATTAATTTTCTAAGTGGGATAAATCAAAGTGTGGGTATAAAGCGGAATTCCCTCCCACATTAGACCCATTGTCAAAAAATAAGGTTGGCATTAATCCTATTTTTATTGAGCTAATCTGCAGGTTAATTGTTTAATTTTGAAATTTCATTCAAATTTCTTCTCAATAAAACCAAGGTTTCCACCGAAACCACCAAACAAGGTTTTCCACCCAAAACCACCACAAAACAAGGTTTCCACCCAAACCACAACAAAAATAAGGTTTTCCATCCAAAACCACCACAAAACAAGGTTTTCCACCCAAAACCACCATAAAACAAGGTTTCCACCCAAACCACAACAAAAATAAGGTTTTCCATCCAAGACCACCACAAAACAAGGTTTTCCACCCAAAACCACCATAAAATAAGGTTTCCACCCAAACCACAACAAAAATAAGGTTTTCCATCCAAAACCACCACAAAACAAGGTTTTCCACCCAAAACCACTATAAAACAAGGTTTCCACCCAAACCATCACAAAAGAAAAACCATCATAAAAGAAAGAAACCACATCTCCATAGTCGAAGTTCCACCCAACTTCTAACTATGTCTCTTTTCTAAAATAGCTCATGCATAAAAATCTATTCTCAATAAATCATAAACATTTCCCCTTTTAATCATGAAGTAGAGGCCAATCCTACGATTGGGCGGCTGATGGGTGCCTAACACCTTCCCATCCCGTACTAGAATCTCCTTACCTGAGACTCTATGATAGCAGGACCATAAACATGAAAGTCATAACTGGTTTTGTTTTCCTCAAAAGAATTCAAACTAGTTAAAAGGGTCCTGACTCCCCTTAGTCAGGTGGCGACTTCAAAACATCTATTTTCCTCTCTGCAGAATTGGCCCTCTTACTAACAAACTAGTAAGAAATTATCTCTGGCAGACCCATGTGTACATTAAACATCCACGAACGGATGAGAACATGGACCTCGCCCCATAACAATTATGGACAAAGGAAATAGACCGGCACTCGACCCGTGCTAGGCGACCCCCGATTTCTACAGTGGCGACTTCACTGGGGACATAGAAATAGACCGGCACTCGACTCGTGCATAGGCGAACACCCGATTTCTACAATGGCGACTCTGCTAGGGACACAGAATAGACCGGCACTCGACTCGTGCTAGGCGACCCTCGATTTCTACAGTGGAGACTCTAATGGGGACATAGAATAGACCGGCACATCGACCCGTGCTAGGCGACCCCCGATTTCTACAGTGGCGACTTCACTGGGGACATAGAATAGACCGACACTCGACCCGTGCTAGGCGAACACTCGATTTCTACAGTGGCGACTTCACTGGGGAAAAAATAAGAGATTCGACTTGAAAAATGATTAAAAGGGAAATGTTTTTTTTACTAATATTTATTTGAGAAATGATCATATTTCAGGTACCATCATTGGTTGTGAACCATTAAAGCTTATGGCTCCTATAAATAGAAGTGTTACCAGAAAAGATGCTTCTGCGGCTGTTAAAGTGTACTTCGCAGAAGGAATCAAGTCCTCAAGAACGAAGAGGTCTTTTAACAATGATGACGCTCCTAAAACATTTCATGGTGACACAAGCTTTCCTGAACATGAAAAGCATGCTATCAACTTAAAAGATGTTACAAATGAATTCCTCAACCGGAAAAGGAGTTTCAAGTATCGCATCAACTCCGACATAAAGAAAGTAACATCTTATAAGGATAAGTTGAAAAAATCTGAGAAATCTCTATCCAACCTAGAAGCTCAACTCAATGATTTTTTAAGTCTCTCTGACAATGAAGAGGATTTTTTCGACAACCATAGCAAAGGAGAAGAAATGCAAGAAGTAGAAATCTCCAGGTTGCAAGAAGTCACAATGACGCCAGATCAATTACAAGAAGGAACTACACAAGTATGCATGGACTCTACGAGTGTTGAGCAACAACCTTCTGAGGCGGATGATTCCCGATCTACGATGGCGTGGAATCACCAATTCTTCACCTTAACTCATATCTTTCATGCATGGAGAAATGGGAGATGAACGAAGAGAGATATCTAAAGAAATACTTCGGCTATAGCCTAACTGGCAGAGCAACAATATGGCATGCAACCAACGACCATGTTCAATCTGCAACATGGCCGATGACCATCAACTTGCTCATAAAATATTTCTCAGAAAAGCAGCATCCGACCATCCCCAACCATACCAGGGAAAAGTTGCGCGCAGTTTCAAAAAACACGAGCAACCACGCAACTTCGACAAAGGAGATCTCGTGCTCAAAGAGATCCGTCCAGTAAAGCACACCGACCCAAGGGGCAAGTTCAATCCTAAGTAGGAAGGCCCATTCATTGTCAAAAATATTTTCAGGGGATGGCAATACAATTAATGGACCTAGATGGAGAAGAACATGCAAGGCCCACGAATGCAGATCAACTCAAGAGGTATTATGCCTACTCGAAGGAAACATCCAAGCATAACCAATCCATGCACCTCCTCAAAAGAACAACTGGTTTGTCAAGCACTTATCATTGTTCTTTACTTTATCAACTTGTTTTTCAAAAAAAAAAAAAAAAAAGATTGCTAAAATTTGTTTTAAAAAAAAAAAAAAAAAAAAAAAAAATTGCTAAATTTTGTTTTCAAAAAAAAACAAAAAAAAAACAGATTGCTAAAATTTGTTTTCAAAAAAAAAAAAACAAAAAAAAATCGGAGAGTTTATCAATGATGTAAAGCTTAGGATTTGGGTATGGTGTTATGAGCAACCAGATAGGCAGCTGAGACAAACTCTCCAAATCAAAATTTCAGTTTTGTAAACTTTTAAGTTTTTTATTTTGTTTTCAAAAAATAAAAATAAAAATAAAATAAATGTCGATGATGAAAGCCCTAGGATGATATCGTGCCTTGCACACGTACCAAATAGGCAATCGAGGCAAACGTTTCTTGTGTTATTTTAAGCCTAATCATGTTCTAACCATGGTTTAAGCTTTTTGTGAACGACGAGTTATCCGAATTAAGGCTTCTCCACCGAGTCAATGATCCAGTCTGATCAAGTGAAAGTCAAACCAAAGAACAAAAGCACCACCAGAAGAAAATATTTCATTCACAAATGAAGGAATTACAGAATCTTCGTCTACAACAATGAAAAGCATGAACTCTTCCTTATCTGAAGGATACATGATCAGATCGAGAGGAAAAAAAAGAAGCAACAACAATAAGAAACAAACAAAAGAAAAGAAAAAAGAAGAACAACAACAAGAAATGAAAAAATGATCGACGGCAAACCAAAGAAGAAGAAATGAAAAACAAATAAGGAAAGTTGGTGATTTTATCTGAGTCTAGACCAAGATCCAACTTCTTCACCATTTCCCATTGATCGAAACCAATGTGTAATAGTGGTAAAAGTGTCCATGTGACACACTAGATCTAGACATCTTCATCACCGGCAGATCTTCCATACTTTTCAGAATACATCTAAATCTAAATCCGATTTCAACTTTGAAATCTGGATTTATCTTTGTATGTATTTTGAAACTGCATATGGAACGATCTTGCATCTTCCCCTAAATCATCAGATCTTCATCTTCGAGCTGAACATTAATCTGGATCTCAAGATACACTACCATCAAGCACAGAAAAGAGAAGATTCATACAGATTTATACTGAGATTCCACCAAAATCTCACTTCAGTTATCATTACTTTCAGCCGCTCAAACTGCATCTCGCATACTCCACCAGTAAATGATTACTATGGCGATAAACCAAACAAGCAGAAAGTAGAAGAACATGAAGACGGTGATCAAGAAAAGAAAGATCACCGTCCCAGATCCCACATACAAGAAGGGTCTCGATGAAAAGATGGAGGAAAGAGGCAGATTTGAAGAAAAGAAAAAAGAAGAGGAAGAAAGAGAAACTGATGGTCGAGGAAGAAGAAGGCGAGGAATTTAAAGCAAAGGATTAGGGCTCCATCGAACTGCTATTCGGGCAAACCGAAATGAAACCCGTAACCCGTTGGGCTTATTCAACCCATTAGGGTCATTCATCCGATCCGCTAGCCCCTTTTCCCTGTTCAAAAAAAAAATCAAAAAGAAAAAAAAAAGAGAAAAGAGAAAA
This sequence comes from Papaver bracteatum, assembly GCA_023529315.1. NCBI lineage: Eukaryota > Viridiplantae > Streptophyta > Magnoliopsida > Ranunculales > Papaveraceae > Papaver > Papaver bracteatum. The sequence continues at coordinate 763,983 of JAJJWX010000204.1, forward strand.
AAAAAAAAAAAAAAAAAAAAAAAAAAAAAAAAAAAAAAAAAAAAAAAAAAGAAAAAAAAAAAAGAGAAAAGAGAAAAAAAAAAGAAAAAAAAAAAAAGAAAAAAAAAAAAGAAAAAAAAAAAAAAAGAAAAAATGCAGTCTACCTCGTAAAGAAGTCGAAGCGTAGATAATTCTTCAGAAAGAGTATCAATACATGCCTGCCTCCCTGTGGGGATTCTCTATCGACTTCATCATATCTCAACATGATACCGTACATCTCATTCACCACCGATATCAACTGGCGCCCACGCTATCCACCAAACGGAGCAAGTATTCTTGAAGAGGTCCTGGAGGCTGAAGCGAGAAAGGAGTCAATAAAAATTATTAAGTCATTAAGTCAAGAAGAGCAGAGTAACAACGGTACCTCAGGAATATCATCCGGGAGAGGTAAACCAATAATATCTTCACGGTCAACAGGGCCACCTGCAATTGGAACCACATTTGAAGTCCCCAAGATAGGTATTTGAAAATCCCATGTTGGAAGAAGATGACCGAAGCCCGTTAGTGGAACTTGTTGAGAAGAAGCATTGCTGGAAGATCCCATCAATAACGAGCCCGTTAGCCACATGGGAGGAAACACTAATTTCAATCTTTTTGGGGAGGAAACGCTAATTAGCAATCTTGGCAGGGGAGGAAACGCAAAATAGCCCATTAAATAATGATCATGGTTTTCCTACGGTGATTCAAAACCCATTTCAATCACAGAATCAACATGGTTTCTACCAGTTTTTCCACTGATTTTGTATTCCCTTTTTTTTCATTCCCATGTAGTTTTCCCTTTTACTTTTTTTCCCGATCTCTTTTTTGCCGCTTTTGGTTTCTATTAGGGTTCAATTTTTTTTTTTCAGAGTAGGGTTTTCACTTTATAGCCATGCCTAGGATTTCTGGAGCTTCTTCCCATGTGTCGCTTCCTGCAACCACTTCCATGTAGCCCTCGAACTCTTCTCCTCCTTCATTTACAGAAGACGCTGGTTAAGATGATGGCAATTTTCATTATCCTTTCAAGAACATCCATGGTTGCCAGGATGGAGTTCATGGCAGAGGATACGCCAGGGGGTCTTTTCTGAAACACCTTCATGACAGGCATCTGTTCTCGATAGCCAGCATAAACACCTGCAAGGATTCGACTGCCAGTAATTTGAATGTGTTTCTCACTAGTGGAAAAAAGCCGTTTTAAGATAGTTGGAAAGTGTCGCATAACCGAGATATATAACACTTTGGGACTGCAGCTGAAAGTGTCGTAGATTCAATATCTTTTCCAGGAACGACACTATGAAGTTGTTGCTGAATAACGACACTTTATGACTGTCTCTAGATACGATAACTCATTTACGTCGTAGATTTAATTTATATTAAGAAAAAAAAATCAGATATGACTAGTTGCAGTTATCTGACTGGGCTGAAATAATTCTGATTCACTAAATTGCACTCAAATTACATTGAAATTCTGCTGCAATCACATACTTAGAAAAAATATTTCACCATCCAACCAACCTTACAAATTCAATGTACAAAATACAACTAGTTCAATACATATATGAATTCAGTTTACAAATACACTTAAAAACACCCAAAAAAATCTACCCAAATATTGAATTTACACCATTATGAGTTTCTAATGTAGGATTTATGAACGTATGTAAAAGGATCATGCTCTTACAATCAGTGGAGGCCAACCTAATAAACATAAAGTGCCGCAAAAACAAGCGGAAAGTTAAATGAGCTGCCAATTCAGAACTTGCAAGCACCTGTAGAAAAAATAATTAAGTTGCGGCATTAGAAGGTTAACCACAAATAGGTCATAATTTAGCAATTAACATCAATACAGAATCATCCTTTATAGCTGAATATAAAATTATTACAAGAGGTCATCTGACCACGACGTAATATAAATTGTCTTGCCTTGGTCTCGAGTAGAAGGATAAATAGGAAAAAAGAGAAAGTGTACATCCTAAAATATGTACCCTATCCCAAGTAATTGGCACTCTAAGAGAAGCATGAAAAATTATTTGGCTGATATAATTTTTAAGACACGGTGTAAGGTGAGTCAGTGACATGAAGTCACCAGTTTACCTAGGATTAAACATTCTGGAAACTCTTAAGTATCCACCATTCAAACTTGTTTCACACTTATTCTTTATATGATGGAGTATTCCATAAAACTGAAGAACCAGGCAACCCTACGCAAACAAACAAGTAACACCTTAAAGTTTTCGTGTAACACCTTGTGTTTACTACCAAACTTGATTACTAACTGACTTCATCCAGATCAGCGAATATAAATTAAATCATACATCATATTTAGAAAGAAAACTTCAGAAAGTATACAGAATCATTAAGATGTGTCGTTCAGAGTTGTGACTATGTTTTAAACAAGTAACGGTTAGAAACAAATTGTTGCAAGTATGGATATACAACAAACTGGGTAAAGCTCGAACTATGGTATTCATGATATGCATCATTGTGTTCTTGCCTCAAACAAATAACTATTAAACAAGCAATAAAGCTTAGGTTGCAATAATAATAGACTCAAACCCATTTACCTTGAAAGATGAAGCATGGTTCCATTAGATGTTAATCAACGATGTTCCTGCTGCATAACAAACAAAACGAATAAGTAACGCCTTACCTTACAATTTAGTTACACACATAAGGGACTAACAAGTTAACTTTCAGCAAAATTCAACCAACTGTTTCATCAAAGTAACAAAAGAAAAATTACATGCACACTAAGAAATTCCCAAGGTTGAATCAAAGAAGAACAAGAATCATCAAATATATGGAGTAATTTTTTTCATGAAGATCTGTTGGTTTATGTAAAATAGCAGATGGATTATAGATATGAAGAAGAAAATGATTTTGGTTGATAATGATCTGTTCGTGATATAGAAGATGGATTGGAGAGAACAAGCAGAATAAAATGGTTAGTAGAATTTTGGCTTGTGAAGAGTTTCGGAGAGAAGAGAAAAATGAAGCAAAAAAAGATTGTGAAGAATTTTGGAGAGAAGAGAAACACGAGGAAGAAAAAGATAGATAAGTTTTCTATGTGAGAGAAGAGGGGAATCAGAGCCGTTAGATCAATGAGATTTCTCAATCCCCAAAAAGGCCCATAAAAATCTACCACAGAAATAATACTATATGTATTGTCGTTGTGTAAGTCAACAGAAGTCTTTGCACAACGGCAGTTTGACTTTAGTCAATAACAATATCAGAGTGTGGTTGTCCAAGTCAACTAAAGTTCCAACACTACGACATATTGACTTTAGTCAGCCACATTTTCCGTAGGTAGAAGTTTCCCGATATTAATTTTGTGTCATTTCATTGTGTCTCTGATAGGCCTTTTTCCACTAGTATCTTATTTGGGAGAAGGTTCTTTACAGTTTACAAATGTGGATTTACAACAGTTGTATGCATTTACACGCATGGAAGAAACCATGTAAAGGTAGTGTTGAAGCTGTACATGACATCATTGCAGGACCCTTCAATGGTGTAGGGGAAGATTTTTTGATTCACGGTTTGGATAAACCAGATGGCATACTAGCCGAATGTGTGGTTACCAGTGAAGATGTCATTTCTGTGGATGGTGATGAATCTTTAGGAATTCTTCCAACTAAGTTAATGAACGCCATGTTCCAAAGGAAATTTACTATGGTCACTTGTATACCTCATAAGTGCAGGCTTGCATTCTAGAGGGTTCTAAAGACTTGTCTTGACAGAGTTATAATGAACCCATCTAATATTTCAAGCTGGATGCAACTAATGCTTCTCCCCATTTGCACGTTGTTTATGTACCAGCAGAGAAACTCAGCTGAAGCGAATTCGGGGAATCGTAAGAGACTACAAGTTTATGCAATTATCCAGACTGTTGCTTCGTTTTGGCGAACAAATTGCTTCAATAGTCGATTCGCGGTAGGTCTAAGAAGGTAGAGGACAAGAAGAAAGGTACTGCAAATATCATATCTGTCAGAGGAAGATGAATTTTGGAAATTTTGCCACAACAATTCGAGTGTTATCGTCGTATGATGTTGCTCCATGTGATGAGAAGACTTACTCCGAACTGTTGGATAAACATCCACCTTCATCTCCTCCTAATGTTCATGTGGATAATACATTAGCTGACCCTAGGTAGGTTCCAAGGAAGTTTTGGGAGCTATCAACAACTTCCCCAAAGGAACATCGTGCGGCCGAGATGGCTTACGTGCTAAGAACTTGGTTGATGTTTTGAGTGGAGCGGCGGCAACAGTGGAAGATGAGTTACTTTCTTCAATTTTCGGGGTCATCAACCTTTGGTTATCTGGAAAATTCCCTGTATAATTAGGCAAGTACATTGTTAGCGTACCTTTGACACCATTTCTTAATCCCAGAGGTGGTCTTAGGTCCATTGAAGTCGATACGGTCTGACGTAGATTGGTTTCCAAAGTGGATGCTTTTGCTGTTGGAAATGACATGACCTATGATTTAGGTGACCACCAATTAGGTGTTGGTGTGCATATCATAGGGAAGGTATTTTACATGTTGTAAATCGCCTTTTGGAGATGAAAGGTCATTCAGACAAAATGTCAATATTACTAATTGACTTTTCTAATGCATTCAACATGGTGAGCAGATCCCAACTCATCAAGGAAGTTCATCTCCATTGTCCAGGTATTTCTCGCAGGGTAGAATTTTTCTACTTACGACCGACTAAGTTTTATTATGCCCAATATACTTTGTCTTCTGCTCTTAGTGTCCAACAAGGTGACCCTCTCGGTCCCTTGTTGTTTGCGTCGACTCTTCACCCCTTGGTGAAGACTATTGCTTCTCGTTGCAAACTCGATTTGCACGCCTGGTACCTTGATGATGGTACGATTATTGGTGATACAGTATAGGTAACTAAGGCCTTGCGCATAATTAAATCAGAAGGACCGAGCAGGGATTTAGACCTTAATACATTAAGAAGACATAGGTCTTTTGGGTGGACCGGTGAGTTTGGATTTGGGTTTTATTAGTGATATGTTGGTTAGCAAGGTGCATAAGACTTTTCAACTAATGAATGCAATAAAAAAACTCAAGGATCCTCAAAGTGAGATGTTATTACTTCGCAATTGCATTGGTGTATCTAGATTATACTTTGCAATGAGGACTATCAATCCTGTCGCTTTACAACCAGCCACTGATCTTTTTGGTGACCAGTTATTTCAATATTTGAGACTCCTAATTACTGGGGATGGTGCGGGTTTTGGTTCTTTACATCAGAGATAAGCTACCTTGCCTATCAAAGATGGTGGACTTGGAATTTATACCATGGAAGACACCCTTGCTTATTGTTATCTCGCTTCTCAGAGCCAGACTGCTCCAGTGCAAAAGGTGATTTTGGAAATTTATTATCAACAGACAAAGGATCAGCCTATTAGTTGGATCTTCAAACTTTCATCTAGGTATGTGGATTACCTTCTACTTACTATGTCGATGATACTCCCCCCCCCCCCTCCATGCATTCCCTGGAAGTAACTTATTTCGATGTATTTAAGAAACAAATCCCATACCGATTTTCTTTATCTGAAAGATATTCCATCTTATGGAAGTGCAACCGTGTTAAACACGAGAAAGATTATCTGCTAGTTGTACCTATCAATGGGCTTAATCAGTGTCTCAGACCAAGATAATTCAGAGCTGTGCTTTGTTATCGCTTTGGTATCCCTATGTTCGTTGAGAATAGTTTATGCCCTAGCGGTAATAAATCTATGGAAATCTTTGGAGATTACACTCTTCACTGTGCTAAAGATGTTGGCTATAAGTTTCGAGATGATCTTGTTCGTGACATTAGTACTGTCATTTGTTACAAAGATGGTGTGCCTGCGCATAAGAAAGTTTCTCTTGGCCTTCGGACAGATGATGATAGAGATTTAAAACCAGCTGATATCCTTATTATTAACTGGGAAAATGGACAAGATGATTGCATGGATGTTACAGGTGTCTCTCCATTTATTGGTGATGGTGTTCGCTCTTTTGTCCCAGGAAAGGAAATTTCTAGTGCGTTTCACTTGGACAAGTGTGCTTCACATGGGTATGGTTTCGGTGTCTTGGCGTTCTCTACCTTGGGGGAACTTGGTGAGGATACTTTGGTATTTTCAAGCATCTGAAGAATTGTCTAGTTAGTAATGATGCTAGTAGCGGCTTAGGAAGTTTCATCTTTTATAGATTAGGCGTGGCTATTCAAAGGGGAGTTGGAGCCCATCTTGTTGCTAGGATACCAACCAAAAGCTTTGTATAATACTTTACTTATTAATTAGTTAAAACAAAATTATTTTTTAAAAATAAAAATTTTAATTTTAAAAATAATAATTATATTAATAAATTAATCGAGGTAACTAAGTAATTTACCTACCGTCCTAGTTAGCAATTCGACGTATCATTCGCGAATTATACACGAATCTTTCTGTATCGGTCATTCCCGAATAATACTCACGTTCGAATGGAACACCGAACCCTGTACGTGTATTATATCAACTTTACGAATTTTATGTCCCGTATAAGAATTCACCGTATTGGTTCGGATGCAGTTAGGTAGATTAATCGTTCATTCCCGAATAATACTCCCTTTCGAATGGAACACCGAACCTTGTAGTGTATTATATCAACTTTACGAATTATATGTCCCGTATAAGAATTCACCGTATTGGTTCAGATGGAGTTAGGTAGATGTTGATGGTGGTTTTTAGACTAGGGTTAAAATCATAAAACCCTAAACCCTAGTAGACAGTGACGTCACAACATTTAAAGTAATAAGCATTTACTAGGCGCATTTATTAAAATCTTTAATGTGTCTGTAAATAATTACTGGGTATCTTTTTCAATTAGGGTTATGACAAGCCAAACCCTAATTCCCACGTGTGCCAATGGAAAACCATTCCATCCACACTAACCGCGCCAAAGCATGCCAACCATGCTAGCCGCACCCCTATGCCAATGGCAAATCATGCCAGCCATACTAACCGTGCCAAAGCATGCCAACCATGCTAACCACACCCTGTTCCAATGGCAAACCATGCCATCCACACCTACCGCGCCATTCCAAACGCAGCTCGCCATGGCCCCATGACAATTTAGCAGTGCCACCATGCTGGCCTTCACTACGCGACTACCAAAATGAAGGCGTGCAATAATCAACGGTTTCCCTTCAATCCTATAGGAGAAAATCCTGGCCATCAAATGTTACCAAACGACCTTTGGCCCAAAACCCTAGATTGGTCACGCACCTAGCCAAAGCTAGCCATGCCATGCGCCAATGGCAAACCCTTGGCCCCACATGGCAAGCCAAAACAGCACCTAGACAAAGCTAGCCATGTCATGCGCCCATGGCAAACCCTTGGCCCCACATGCCAAGACAAAACCGCGCCTAGCCAAAGCTAGACATGCCATGCGCCCATGGAAAACCCTTGGCCCCACATGCCAAGCCAAAACCGCACCTAGCAAAATCTAGCCATGCCATGCGCCCATGGAAAACCCTTGGCCCCACATGCCAAGCCAAAACCGCGCCTATCCAAAACTAGCCATGCCATGCGCCCACGGCAAACCCTTGGCCCCACATGTTAGGCCAAAACCGTACCTAGCCAAAGCTAGCCATGCCATGCGCCCATGGAAAACCCTTGGCCCCACATGCTAAGCCAAAACCATATCTAGCCAAAGCTAGCCATGCCATGTTCCCATGGAAAACCCTTGGCCCCACATGCAAATCAAAAACCATACCATGCCAACGGCATGCCAACCTAGCCGCGCCACCATGCTGGCCTTCTCTACACGGCTACCAAAACGAAGGCGTGCAATAATCAACGGTTTCCCTTCAACCCCAGAAGCAAATCCTAGCCATCCAAGGTTACCGGACAACACATGGTAACCTTTGGCCCGAAAACCTAAGTTTGGCCATGCCAAACCATGCCATGCCAACGACATGCCAACCTAGCCGCGCCACCATGCTGGCCTTCCCCATGCGGCCACCAATGAACGAAAGTGTGCGACGATCAACGGCTACCTTGCCTCTTAAGATGAAAGATCTCGACCGTCGAAGGTCACCAAGCTACCAAGTCTCCCAAGCTCGACTTTCCAGGAAACCACGACGTGCCACATGTTTTCCGTAAAAACATTCGAGACATCAAACACATATCACAAACCGGGGGATCCTCTTTGGGTATTGGTTTGGCGGTTACAGCGTGCGGCGTACACTACGCCCGTCATAAGGAAGTGTCATAAGGGTGAGGCGGTCAGTAAATGTAGGAAGTCAATGGTGAAACGCTCAACAATCAATTTCATGCGTTAACAACCTTATGGAACATCAATTCCATACGTTAACGGTTTTATGGAACATCAATTCCATGCATGCGGTTATCACCTCCTCCCATTTACTTACCCATTTATCCATCCCTTAATGAGACCAGAGTACGTTTCACTTCGACTTGTATAAATAGATCTTACCTATTTCCACAGAACAACAAGTTCATTCTGGAATATACAACACTTGGAAAACACTTGCTAGCTTACCGCTTGTTAGCCTTCTCACTTTTCTGATACAATCCACACTAACAAAACTACTCTTCCAGAATCAATTATTCTGGTCTCATCACTTTCCTTGCTTCCCTCCCCAAAACCGACCCATTCTCGTCCACTTTGTGACCGAAGCAAGTCCGGAACGGCCATTTCTTGGTTTAGGCTGGATTTGTACATATTGATCTCTCAAAATTAAAGTACTCCCTTGAAGTATATTGTTTAAGGTTTAATTGTTTCTCACCTTCACACCCTAAATTACCGAAATCAGCATAAACCATTTTCACCTACAAACAATTGACGACCACAGTGGGAGATTGATCTATCGGTTACAATATTAGTTTTAATTTCTAATTTCATCTTCCAAACGCCGATCCCAATATGGTAGAAATCAGGTCCGGATCAGCTGCCGAGAATACCAGCACAGCGCACGTACCTAATGTTAACATTACTTCCAACAACGTCGTTACATCATCTACCGACCTCGGTAACTCCGCATACTCCTTCAAGCGTAACACCACCAATCACCAGGGCCAGAGCCGCTACCGCCTATAATGTCCCTGCATAATCTCCTAATCACGGCAATACCGAAAACGCCCCTTTGGGCGTTACGCCACCAGTCACCAGAGCTAGAGCCGCCGCTACCGCTCATAATGCTTCGTCAAGCATGGCGACTCCAACCGCAATTAAGATCCCGACTACCCCACCGACGGGATGAGAAACCGTAGGGACTAGAGGAAGCCGACATTATGTTACCATCGTTGATTTGATAGAACGACATGAAATGCTCGCCAGAGGTCAGACGGATATGGTTTCGACACATAAAGAAGTACTTGTCTTTCTCAAGGCCCTGACAGAGCGGCTACCATGCGAGTCGCGCCCCGCCATAGCCATTTAGGGACATCTCCAACACCCCCGACACTAGCACCTCGGCAGAACACACCTCCGCAAAAGAGGGGATTCACGCTATAATCTCATTGGAAAGAAACATGCCGTCCAACTTCGTCACATGAGAAGATATGGAGAAACTCATGCGCAACCGAGTCAAGAATGATTAAATGGACATGCATCAGCACCAACCCCCTTACCCATCCGAGATACAAAGAATCCCTCTTCCAAGATGATACTCCTCTCCTCAATTCACCATGTATGATGGAAACGGAAATGCACATGAGCATGTCTCCCGCTTCTTGGAGTCCCTAGGAGAACATACCGGAAGAGATTATACATGGTACAACATCATCCCTACGAACAGTATCCCTAACTGGGGTAGCATGGTTACCGCATTTTACAAGAAGTACTTCTTCGTGTCTGAACAAGTTACTTTCTCAGACCTTGGAAGAATGTACCAGTGGGACAACGAATACCCGAATGATTTCGTTAAGATATTTAGGGTTCAAGCACTGGACTGTCATGACCCAAACGTGACCGAGCAACAACTAGTGAAATCATGCATCAATGGAATGGTTCCTATGTACCGCGCCTTGCTGGAGAACTTGCATTTCCATACATTTACAGAACTCCATGAATCCGCCAGACATTCTTCAATAACAGTACCAGCATTACTGGATAGGGATAGACCGACGCGAGCCGAAGACATGCGCGAAACTCGCAGGAACAGGCACCTCACCAGCAAGAAATTTAACGCTGGCCCCTCCTCTGTAAACGTGGTGAACGAGAGATGGAAAAGGAATGCCCCATCTGTAGACCCTCAGCCTAAATGTGAAGCACTGGCCTAACGGGAAACCCTGCCACGGAAGGCCACCCCTAAAGCAACAATGCGTCCTCACGAAACTGAAGGGAATTCCCAAGATTTCTCGTTTCCCATCGAGGAGGTGATTGATCTCCTAGAAGCATGGATTCAAGATGATGTTATCAGACTTCCACCTCTTAGATGCCCACCGACTGAGGCCGAAATGGAAAACCCAAAGTACTGCCACTACCACAGATTTGTTCACCACCCAACCAGTGATTGTAACAGACAAAATCATATCTTCAAAGAAAGGATAGAAGCAGGGGAGCTCCAACTAGGAAACGAGTGAGTACATGGAGACCCACTTCCAGTAAGGAACTGTGGGGTCTCTCCGAACTCCATGCATGAGACTGTGCAATCCATGATACAACACGTATGCGAAATTCTCTATCTTTCCAAGGTGCATCGTCAAGATATATTCATAGCCCTCAATCGTTTTGTATCAGGCAAGCGACTTTTTCCCTCAATGGAAACCACACCAAGGGCCCAAGATTTCCAAACTTGCGGAATCAAAAAGGATAACTGGGGACTGCTGACCACGTCCCATTTAAGAGGTATTGAATTCGACAACACGATCATCAACATGGCCTCTGACTTCAACATTATTACTTTCAAGACACTGAAAGCTGCGGGATTTACAAAATAATACGCTATCCATTCGCCGTCTGTGATTAAGAACCCGGGAGGAGAAGCCTTGAACGCGCATGGCTACATCAACATCGAGATCAAGATAGGAGACGCTATAACTGATAGCAAATTCTACATTATCAAAGAATTGGGTTACGACATGATATTGGGGCACTTATGGGTACTCGAAAACAAAGCGGAATTAGATACATACCCTCTATCAATGTAGACACCCGAAAGGATCTCCGACAAACCATTCCACTTGCTATCGTATCGACGAGTTATTGATGGAACCCGGATGCCTGGAGAAGACCTATTGGCACTAACCCATGGGTTCCAAACGCAGGTAAGTCTGGCCGAATGATCTCCTCTACAACCAGTCATTCCTTACCCTATTCCGTCATGGGGACTCGGCGTGATTACTGGCACGGACGCTATCAAGAAATGCGAATGGGGTGTTAGACCATTCGAACGCTTTGAAAGAAACCTAGAAGCCTCCATCCGATCCAACGAAACCAAGATTCAAACGGTTGCACAGCACCTGAACCTGTTTTCAATCGGAGATATAGTGGTTAAAGTAAACTCGTTTCAAGTTAGGAAGATGACGGTAATAATGGTTGTTAGAATTGGTTCGCCTAATAAAATAGAAGACGAGCCATATCTAGTAGAAGACGTTCTTTTAGGAGGATACTGCATGCTCATCAACACAAACAAACCGGAAGGCATGATAGTTCAATCGCGATGGCTCACGATTTTCAATCCCTAAAAATGATGTTCCTTTTCCAGCCACTCTCCCTTTAGTATTTCCTTCAACAATTTCTCTTGGTATTTGTATTTCCCCAAGATGAATACATCGTTTGCATTCTTCTCCGGAAATTTTCTTAAAAAGAAAATAGTACATCTCTTTCCGAATGAGTCTTCCAGATATCAGAGAAACACATCAAACTAACCCAAAAAGAAAAACCATTGAAAATCCATCATATCACAACCAGAAATACGTACCTAATATAATTACCAAAAAAAAAAGATACAAACAAGTGGAACGTTAAATAATAAGGTAAAGATGAGTCTACAAAAAAGATCAGGACGACTAAACAACAAAGAATGATAAAAGGGAGAAACTATCCATCGAAAGATGGAACACGAGTCTCCTTGGTCAAGGCTATCTTCAAGAACTTTCCCCAACAGTCTCTCGGGCAGCAAATATTCCATTCGACAGCGTTAGCAGCAGCAACCCCAACATCCCATCCCGAAGAAACCTCAGCAGTGACAGTATCCATCTCTTTCCCGACACCCTCTTTGACAATCGGTCCAGCATACGCCACCATGACCCCTCTAATGTCGCCAAAAAAATCTCCGGCATCAATTCCGAAGGCTGCTTCAGTCCTGTCAAACGTTTCCTCAGAGGTTTTCTCAGCAGACCTTCGAGGAAGATTTCCTGACTCATCTACATCAGAATCGAGAATTATTGCTCCATCTTGAACGAAGAAGTCACGTCGCCTTTCCTCTAAAAATTCCACAAGCTCAGTTTTCCATTATTTCAACCTAGAAAAAGTCCGATCCACCCTAGAATTGGACTGAGAAGAAGTTCTGATGCACAGGAGATTCTCAACGCACCAAGGTTCTTCATCACCTTCTCGTTCCTCCTCCATGTCCACCGAACACAAGAAAGTCCTAAAATGCGCCCGCGCTTCATTGAAATAGATAGAATGGAGGTCCTTGATAATTCCACCAGCTTCATGGAACAGATATTTGATTCTACATAGAGCCTCCTTTTGAGAAGAAAACTGATTTTTGCCGATTCTAAAAAAAATCTCAGAAGAATTGAAAGCGTGGTTGTCTCTAAAAGATCCCATCATACGCTACAAAGAACAAAAAAAAATGCCAAATTTCCACCTCATCTATACCAACGGAATATATAAGAAAGAATATAAAATATGAATCAGAAGAAGATGCAAGACGAAACCTGAAAGAAAGATGGGAGTGAACGAACTAGGCGTGGAAATCCAGCATCACAGGTGAGTTCTCCATGAAATGCACTTATAATGCTATATCTGATCACCTGCCTTCTCATTTATGGAATCCTCTTATTTGGTTTAAAAAGCATATTCCTAGACATTCTTTTATTTCATGGCTCTCTTTACATAGAAGGTTAAAAACTAGAAGTAAGCTGCTAAGTTTGGGAACTATCTCAGATGCTTCTTGTATTCTCTGTGGAGAAGCTATAGAAACTGAAGACCATTTGTTCTTTACCTGTATGTTTTCTTCTGGTATTTGGATTGGTCTTGTTTTGAAATTAGGCTATATCAGAGTATTGTCTAATACCTGGGAAGAGGAAATATGCTGGTGCATTCAAAACTTCAATGGTTATGATTGTGTAGCTGTTATTAAAAAGTTAGTGCTAAATGCTTTCATCTACCACATATGGATGGAAAGAAATAATAGAATTTTTAATTCCTCTTACAATTCTCAAGACCAAGTTAGTATGCTTATTATTCAATATGTGAGATACAAAATGTCTGTAGTCAAATGTACAGAAGAAGACAACTCAAGTGTGAGATGGTTTATGAGAAGATGGAGCATTGATTGCTTATTTGTTCAACCAGATACCATTGAGTGTACTTGGCTTGCTCCTGATATTGGTGACACAATGATAAATACTGATGGCTCTATGTCTGATGATGCTGGAAGTTATGGTGCCATTCTTGGAGATCACTCTGCAGAGGTTATCAGTGCTGCTAGTGGGGGTAGTTCTCCTATTTCTATCTTGGCTCATGAACTTCAAGGAGTTGAGCTGGGATTAAAGATGGCTCTCAAGTTTGATAAATCTAAAGTTCACATTGCTTCAGATTCCATGGTTGTTTACAATTTACTCACAAATCCAGACCCAGATCCGCCTTGGAATGTCTTACAAATATGGAGAAGAATAAAGTATCTGAGAAGGAAGTTTGTTTCTTGGAAATTTTCTCACTGTTACAGGGAGACTAATAAGGCATATGACCATCTTGCAGGTATGTATCTTCATGATACTTGGGTGGAGATTAGACATGGAGAATTCTCTCCAGATTTCAGAGAAATCTTGGCTGCAGATAAGGCTCAACAAATTTTTCATAGGCGCAGGAAAAGATAGCTTCTGTTTTCTGCTTGTTTTAGTTTTCTTGTTCTGCCTTTTTTCTTTCTGGTTTGGGTTTCCTTAACCCAGCGGGCCTTGTCAAAACAAAAAAAAACAAAAGTTGGACAATTTTCCTACTCAACTAAGGCTTTTATTTTACTTTTTCAAACTCACCACCCTTCACTTCCTTCGGCTTGCTATATGTTTAGTGGTCGTGTGACTTGTGTCCCCCGGTCTGTGCAAATGATCTGTCGCGCCCTTATAAGATGAATAGTGGCATATATAACATGTTTTTTTCCCAAATGGCTAGTGCAACTTCAAAATACAGTAACGAAATTCTCGAATCTCGATAAGTCTTTTTATAACAATAAATTGTCATGGTAAAGTGTTATTAATTTTTTCCTTTACAACACAAAAATGTGTACTTACATATTTAGAACATAAAGGTTCTCAAGTTTACTACTACGACATTAACCATACTGCTCCTGAGTCCTGACATTAAATGTGGATGTCAGATAACCCCCACTGACTACGTATGAAGACAAAGATGTCTTCTATCTATGTGAAACCAATTTGCATACCATGCATCTCTTGAGTAAACAAGGTTGTCAGTATCGTAATGGTTACCACTTTCCTTTTGGCATCTAGAAAATTCATCTTCCTTACTATTGGTACATGACCATTGAGACCATTCGCCACAATGTACCAAGATTCCCTCTCATTCCGACTTTCCCCATTGCTACGTGCCAAATCCTTGCAAAATAAAGTAGCAACAACAACAGTATGCATGGAAGACGCTATTATCGATATCGATTGTTTGTTAAGTACTGAACTAAGGTGCCACTGAGACTAGCATCCAAGCAAAGCGGATAATGATTCTGGGTAAAGAAGATAAAGTCTGAAATTCTTAATTACAATCATTTGCTTCAATAATTCAAAATGGTGATCTAACACCTAATTTAGTACACCACACATCATGGTCAAATGTGAAAATGTTGTCTGGCTAAATTAAGTTGACCTAATTTCTGTCTTCATTTGTTTATCAGCGATAGATGTCTGGTTCAAAGTATCATCTGATGTTCTGAAAGCTCTAAAGTCATTCGTTCAAGCAGTTAAGTTGGGCACGACGTTCCAAGTAATAAAGGATCTAGAGAAGATGGTTAATAATAGTAACATGTTTCACGTACTATGTGAGACTCATTATCAGGCTCACCACTTGAAAAAAATATCGAGTGAAGGCTATAGAAAATTCTGCCCAACCAAGGCTAAGAACTTTCCTAGCCGTATTCATGCTCTCTGAGTTAAAAGGAACAAATATATCACTTCTCCTATGCCTTTGACTCATGTCGTAAGAAGCTGGTTCTTCAAACCCCCAAAATCCATAACTACAATGGCACTTCAAAATCGTAAATTGGTGCCGGAATATCAGCAATGGTCTTGAATAACCTAACTAACCTCATCTCAGTCTAAGGTTAAAATTTCGATCGCCAAGAGTAATAAACTACACTGCGGTTTCTCGCTTCCAGATCCCATATCAGTGCTTCTTTAGATTGTGTTACAATCAGAGGTAGCGGCTGTAGCCTGTCCGCCTATGGCTAGTCTATCCTAAAATCACAAATCTTGAACATAAAACTCAGTAACCATACATATATATACTAGACTCAAGATATTTCATTTTTTCACGCAACCAATGAATTAAGTTAACAACAACAAATTGAAAGTCAACCCACAACCGCAGATAAGAACTAAACTCCCTGAAAATTCACTTGCAAGGTCAGGATTCTCATAGTTCATATAGACACATAGACAATCACATACTTAGAGGAAATCGTAACATCACAATGCAAAACCTTGTCAAAAGCATAAATGTTAGACTAAACGACGGAAAATATTTTAGGCAAAAATAAAAGGATTTAAATTGTAATTACGAAAAATGCATAGTTACACCCACTTACTAATTTGAACAACACAAAGAGTAAATCACACAACGAAATAAAACAAATCTTTTATTTTACTTAGTTAATGAATGAGAAGTTACAAGTTACAAGGTTGCAAGGTTACAAGATTGTGACAAGATGGAAAAGGATCCTAAAAAGGTTGCAAAGTTGACCCACAAAAATACTCAGGAGGATAAAGTGAAACTCTTCACTGAGTTCTGCAGTTCTCATGGCATGGTCTGTCCTCCCTTGAATCTCGAAGTCTTCTCCGACGACGAACATGTTTCTGAAGTTGATGATGAGGATGAAGAGATAGAGACTGATGAGGATGCTGAGAAGCCTAAGGGCAAAGTTCCTCAAGGAACGAGGTCTGACGATGGAGCAGGTACTGATGGTATTGATGCTGGGATTCAAGGATCTGGAGGTGATTCTATTGAGGGAAAAGCTGCCAAAACTATTTCTATTCAGCAATCTCATTCGCAGCCTTGATACTTTATATTCTGATGACAGTTTAACTTTTTCATTTTTTATTTCTTTAACATTTTAACTGGGCGCTCCCAAGCTTGGATGGCATAACATTTATCTCGTTCTTGTTTTTTTTCCTTAGTATATCATCTTTGCTTTTTTTCCCCCTTTTAATCTCTATCTCGTTCACTTATCTGCACTTAACATGGTTAACATATATAATTCGTATATATAATAATTATGGCATGTATTTTAATTCGTAGGCTTTTAACTCGTAAGGTCATTTATCAAGTATACCAAGTATATACTTGCGGAGGAAGTATTCAAAGAATAATGAATGTGATAAAGTATATACTTTCCTCTTCTTCTTTGTATATTTCCGGAGCATTCTTGTCTTTTTGAATATAAGTTATCTTTCTATCTCGTTAGATTCATAAATACTTTGTTTTGAAGATTCACGCATATGCGAAGTAAACGCTCAAAAGAATAAAAAATATCATTAAAGTATATACTTTCATCTTATTATTTTGTGGATTTATGTAGCATACCTTGCGTTCTTGGTTCTTTGTATTTCCATTCCCTTTCCTTTGTTACCTATCATTTTGAGTTTCAGATTTTATCTCCGCGTTTCTTCTAATTCTCGTTTCACTTGAAATTTCATCTCGTTGCCTTTAAAGCTTGGACCTGCATTATCAATGTTTGCATCGTAGCATAATCAAGTTAGCATAGATATTATTGTACGAAGTTTCTTTGGAGAGATATTATTGTATGCAATATTTCTATTGCAAGTATTTCTCATTCGATAAAGATTTTTCGAATGTTCATGATTCTTTATCATTATCTTTGTACTGCATTCTTTTGTTCATTTTCTTTTTCGTTTACTTCACATGTTATGCATTTCATTTCTTTTCATATGATTCATGAGGTCAAGTAGGGTCATATTCTTGCCTCTTTCTTTGCTTTGTATCTTGTCTTTTTGTTTTTCCTCAGGTTTCATTTTTTCCTCACGTGTCTCTCCCTATCGGCGAACTATTCTATGAGGGATTTTTCAAGTTATGATAAAACCTATAGCCATGTTTCATCCCGTGTCATCTACCAAAACACGGTTCCATGGTTTTCCTGGGATGTCCACGTCACTTTCATTAATAGACAAAGACAATTCAATTCTAAACATTTCATTCAAAAAAAATATATAATCCAAAACCGTCAAGGTAGCATTTATCTATTAAACCGAGAAAATCAGAAAATCAAAAACCAAAAACCAGGCGTCTCATTTTCCTTTCAAAAAAAAAAACCGAAAGATAAGAGGTCCAAAAGACAGATATATATTCAAGGGAAGTTTTCCAACAGCGGCTTGCTCCTTTTGGCAAAGGCCTCCCTCGTGATTTGGAGAGCCGCCCTCTTAAGTTTTAGCTTCCTGCACAACTTCTTGAATTCCTCTTATTGCTTCTTCATCATGTATTCGGAAGGACCTTCAACTTCTCCGTCCAATGACCTTTCCACATCAGAGAGACCTTCAACGAACCAAGGAACGTTGAATTCGAAGTCCACACACATGTCACGATGGAACCTACAGCTCAAGATTACATCTTCAGAAACTATATGACTGATGAGTGCCAAATATTGCATGTTCATACACCTTTTCATTGGCACTTAACTCATCTTTCGCGCTTCAAAGTCATATATTATCCCAAATTCTGCATTTTTACCATTTTCAAGAATAAATATTTGTATTAATTAATTTTGTGTTTTTAAGTACTAAATAAAGATTGGAAGAATTGAGAAGACAAAAGATAAGAAAGTTGGAAGCGTTGCAACCCGCTCGCGCATCAGTGGCAACCTGTTTACAAATTCATGGGATTAAACAACCCATGATCCAAAACCCAAGACCCAAATCCATTTCCACCTCACCCCCATTGGATTCTTTCCAAAACATCCACCTCACCCCCATTGGATTCTTTCCAAACATCCACCTCACCCCATTGTATTCCATTTCATCCATCAATTAAAGAAAACATCCCCATTCTCTCACTCAATCACTCCCAATTTGTTTCCCACAACCAAATATATTCCATTCAATCCATCAATTAAGAAAACATGTTTTGTTGAGTGGATGCTTTCCAAATTTCGAATCCAAGTGCTTGAGGGAATTTTGTGTATAAATAGAGAGGGTTTTTGTGTTGAAAAACCATACAAGAATAGCTTGTTCATGTTAGTTTATCAAATTTCAATTTTGTTGTAATGTTCTTCATGTTCTAATTTCATTTACTAGGGTTTAGATGAAGCCCTAATCTCATTGGTATGTATTCATATCTTGTATCTTGTTCTTGAAAGTTTAGAATTGTTTAAAGATATAATTTAATCCAAGTTTTTCAACATCTTGCTCTCACAATGTATGCCATGTATCCATTGTAGTTAGAATATCTCTATGTTGATTATGCTACAACTCATGCTTAACCAAATATTGATCTTTAGATTAGTTGTGCTTAATTAGACAATTAATGCTTTGGAGAAATACTTTAGTTGTGATTAAATTATCCATTGGAGAAACACCGTAGTTATACGGTAGACTTGAATCTACTATAAGGACAAGAATAATATTACAAGTTGAATGCATATCATAGGTTATTGGTGGATTTGAATACCCTAGTATCCATATTATCATTGTTTACATATCTTGTTATTTGCATCTTTTACTTTTATTATTTCAGTCACTTGAAAATCATATCGTCGATCGATTTAATCAAACCCTTTTGGTTACTCTCTGAATCAGGATTTAGAATCAACTTCTACACTCTCCAAGTCTCTGTGGTTCGACCTGTGCTTGCCCTGTGTTGTTTGTCGACACTGTGCACTTGCAGTATACACAATAGTAGGTATCTTTCCGAGCCTACCAAGTTTTGGGGACTCGGTGGTGGTGTA
>JAJJWX010000205.1:0-27028 GCA_023529315.1 Papaver bracteatum
ACAAAGATCACCTATGATGACCCATGGTTGATAAACATTTTCACTAATCTCCTTAATGAATTCCCATTGTTGTTGTTTCAAGTTGGAATGAGTAGAACCATAGACACACGAAATAAGCCATTCTTGTTTAGCAGAATTACTAGTGATTAATAGATGTATCATGTTATCTTTACTATAAACAATGTCACGAGAAAATCCATCTTTCCATAGTAAAACAACCCCACCAGACAAACCAACTGAACTTATGAAATGTGAATTAGGATAATTAAACTTCTGAGTTAGAATTTTTTCTTTTTCAAGGCCAATTTTAGTCTCTACCAAAAATATAACATCAGGGTTATGGATTTTAATAATATCACCTATATGATATCTTGTATCCTTAACCGTCAGGCCTTGAACATTTCATGATAAAACTTTCATAGTATCAATAGAGACAGTAAGAAAAGGAAAAATACTAAGTTGACCTATAGAACTAGAAAGGGGACTAACATGCAACACATTGAAAATGGTAGAAAGTAGATGTTGTGAGATTGAATTTAAAGAAGAAATTACCTGGTCATCCGTGCTTGAAGATGTTGATTTGAGCCTTTTGGAGAGGTTTTGCTCTGAAACAGTCCCATGAAATGATGTAAATGAGTTAGGAGATGGAGAATTCTCATTTAAACTAACATGCTAATTTCCTGAGTAATCAGCATTAATATCAGTGGAGTTATGGCTTGACATATTTTATTCAAATTAAGCCACAAGAGATTGAAGAGATTTTGAAAAAACCGTAGATGTACAAGGACTATCTGGATCAATATTAGCAGCATTGAAATCATCAAAAGAAATATCCAGTTCTCCTAAAGAAATATAAGATTTTAAAAGATCCATATGTGATCCAAACCCACTTCCCTGACCCATGGATGATCTAAAAATCACGAACTTCTTTGTCCATTTTCCTCAGAGATATACTCTAATATATCATTTCCATATAACATATGACTAGGACATGGGTTTGACTATTTTGAACCACTAGTTTAACCCTCTTCAATTCTGATTCTCTTTCTCTGACTTTGGACTCCATGTTATCTCATATTAGATTTATTTAAGTTAACTTATATCATACCTTGAGCATTACAACCCACTGTTGTAACTGGAGAAGAAGAGGACAAAGGAATGTTTATGGTACTGTTATCTGTACTTTGCTCATTCAATGAAACTTTATCTTTAGAGACCTCCACAATAAATTTAGCTGGAATAACAGTTGAATCTTCTGCATGCATACTAGTCGACTTATTAACCATCATGCATCAACATGACTAATTTGAGTATTTTGTTGAGGTGCCTAAGTTAGACTTGGATCAGCAGGATCAACCAATGCATGTTGCACTTCTTATTCCTGCATGGAAATGGGTAGATGAAGAGCCAGTATCTTTAACCCATCTCATGTCTGGATTAGTCCAAGAAGGAGGATCAAGAATATAAGTAGAAGACAGATACCATGTTTGTTGTTGGAGAAGATAAACCGTAATAGTTTCACATTTGATCTTTTTATGGTCAATAGTGTAGAAGTATCCACAAAGATTAAAATGTTGCTTTTCATAAAAAAACCTAATCCACACTTCCTCTCCCACCACATTCTTCATCCAAAATCCTTGTCGAAGTGGGTCTCTTACATCTACAAGAACCAAAGCTTTTTGCACTTTTCCTTTCTGAACAATACAGTCAGGAGGATCCAATTCCCTAACTTCTACCATTGTTGATGCTATACTCTTAACAATAGTTGGATTAGCAAAGCCTGGTTGCATGTTATAAAGATATAACCAAAGAAGTTGCTTTGTTAAATCCACTGAATATTTTGGTATTTTGGGATTCCTGGGTTCAAGAACAAGTAAATTTCCCTCTAAAAACTAAGGACGGAACTTTAGAACTATGTCATATTCCTATTGAGTATGAAACTTTATGAGATAACAATCATTTTTCTCCTTTTTGATAAAAATATCTTTACTTTGGACCAAAGTTGTCTGAGATGTTTGTCTAGTTCACCAATTGTATATGTTTTTGTAGAATATGGCTAACCCAAAAACAGGAATTTAAACTGCTCGACCCCCAAAATCAAATCTTCAGTTGAAAGTTGAGGTACCTTTAGAGATCTGAGTCTATCAGTTATCGAATTATTCTCCATTCTTGTTTGGACTCGCAGGAACTCAGGATCCATTATAGCAAAGCTCAAGGAATATGAAAAGAAATGGAAGGAGAGAACGAGGTGCAAGGAAAATAAAAAGAAAGTTTTGCCGAAAAACTGATGAGTGAATGTTATACACCTAGAGAAAACCTTCTTCGATCCCATTAAATTATTGTGTTGAGTAAATAGTAGGCGGCTGTCTTGAATAATCTTCGCCTGCAGATACAACATCAAAAGTGGAGCCATAACCAAAACTTGAAACAGAGATTACCGGGACAATTAGGCAAAACCACTCCAACTCCTAGCAACCTCCAAACACGAAATTGCTAAAACCTAGAAAGAAGAAAAAAACAAAAACCCAATAAATATTTTAATAAAGAGAATCCAGAATTGAAAAGAACCGGGGAATTAACTTGTAAGCTAAAGACTGATGATGAAGGTTATAAAGCAACTTTATTATGCAACTTTGGTCCTCTCCACAAATCAAACTGTAGGTTATGATACATTGGGTTATTAGACGTACGAAGAGGATCGGTGAACAAAACCTATCATCCACGAGATCACGAGTATCTGACGGTTCACATATATACTGACATGGCACACAATTAATCTCTAGGGAGTGTTTGGCTTTAATTATAATAGTAGGCGTGAATGGGGAAGACGATATGATGCAAAATTTCAATTAAGTGCGAGTATGAATTAATGTTATACAATCATAATTAGCGTGGATGGTGCTTGATGGATGGTTTAGTTTAGTAACAAAACTGATTGTATAAAAACTAGATTCAAACAAAAAACATCGCTTATTTAAGCATGTAGTTACCATCTTGTTCATAGCAACGAAAAAATTTAAAACTTCAACAAATCATAGTATTAATCTTCATCATTCAAGCTGTGAAGTGTCTTACTAGGCATTTTGATATTTTTGATTATCTAGGTGTTTCCTACCCAACTGATCAAACTAAGAAAAATATGATTCAACGATCGATCAAAAATATTTAAATATAAATCATAGATATTCTTTACAACTTTTGTTAGATGGAAGAGAATATGAATCAGATGACGGGTTTGTTAATGGAAGATGGTCGGGGAGTTTTCGAATTTTTAAGAAGAATCATCAATGGAGAAAAGCAAATACGCAGCCTCATACGAGGGAATTGACATCATAAACCTAATTTTTACACGACCAAACACTAGTCAAACCAAAATTGCACGCCATGTCATCAATGTTGTGAGCCATTATATATAGAGGATCTTATGGTTGGTAAGTTTTGTCAAAAAACTTTGTTCACGGATCCCGACCGTTAGACGTATATATGTTTCTGTCATGTGTTCTTCTTCTTTTTAACAAATCTAAACTGAAATGAATATCATTAAAAGAAAAATTATAATTTAGAAGTTAATGAGTTAGGTAATTAGATTAGGATATCGTTAACAAATCAATTCGTAATAGTATAGTGATAAGTATTCCCGCTTGTCACCCGGGTGACCCGATCCCCGACAAGGAAGTTTTTTTATTTTGCTTGCTTTTTATATAAGCAAGTTTTAGTCCCACATCGACCAAAACCAAGTAAGTGTAGCTGAATATATTCCTTTAGGATTTGCAAGCATGTCGCGACATTTTTTATTTAGCTTGTTTTTTATATAAGCAAGTTTTAGTCCCACGTCGACCAAAACCAAGTAAGTGTAGTTGAATATATGCCTTTAGGATTTGCAAGCATGTCGCGACTTTCCCGTTCCAAGTTGGGAGTTGATTTGCATGGTCCGAGCATAGGCCTAGATTGTGTGGTCACTACAGCAGAGGGAACAGCGTTAGGATGGCTTCACAGAGCCGCGATTACCTCCCTCTCCCGGCAGTGGAAGGATCAAGGTTTGAAAAATGGTCATTATTTCTGAAACCCGTTATAATCGTTTTTACGTTGAATTTTAAGTTGTTTTTTTCACGTATGTTATAGCTGCGTTTTTTTTTCACGTATGTGAAAAAGCGGGGGTCTAATAACCACACCCAATATTTCGATTAGCAATATGTATGGACAATTCCAAGTTAATTACTTTCTAGAGAATCAACTAGACAATTAGATTCAATCAATATAAAATATCTCAAGGATTTATTATCTCAATCTCTCAATTTTATTTACTCAAGCGAAAAAAAATATGCGAGTCTTAATCAAAGAGAGATAACTTGGATGGTACCAAATACCAATATCCAAGTGTCAATCAATTTAAATCAACAACAAATATGGTCGGATATTCTAATTGATTGAACAACGCACAACATGTATTATTTCAATTATATAACAAAATATAATGCGTAAAAGAAATAACACAGACACCAGAATTTTGTTAACGAGGAAACCTCAAATGAAGAAAAACCCCGGGACCTAGTCCAGATTAAACATACAATGTATTAAGATGCTACAAACACTAGCCTACTCCAAATTAACTTCGGTGTTGTAGTTGAACCCCAACCAATCTCCTGATCAGGTACATTTATGCTCCTAAGCCTCACAGTAGATACTCGACTTGATTCCCTTAGTTGATCTCACCCACAACCAATAGTTGATACGACCCAAAGTCAAAGACTTTAATAAATAAATCGGTATCACACAGAAAAGTCTACAAGATAGATAAATTTGTCTCCCACGAATAAACTTATGAGTTTTGTTCCATCTTTTGATAAATCAAAGTAAATAGGAACCAATCAATAAAACCATACTTATAATCCGTTAGCACCTTCAGGTTTATCAATCACCTCACAATAGTCTTAATGCCATAGAATGAAAAAGATATTGTGGAATCACAAACGATAAGATGAAGATGTTTAGTGATTACTTTTACATCTTGCCTATCAGGATAGAAATCTCAAGACAATTATTACAATTGTACTCGACAAGAAACTTGACAAGATAAGATCCACAACATATAAAAAAAGGTAGTATCGGTCTAAGCCACAATCCCAGTAAAGTCTTTAAATCATTGTTTGGTTTTAGAAGAAGAAAATCAAAGGTTAAAGAATCGACTCTAGCTTAGCACAACTAGTATCACACAGAATATGTGGGGATTAGGTTTCCCATTTGCCAGAGTTCTCCCTTATATATTCTTCAAATCAGGGTTTGCAATCAATGTTAGCTTAGTAACAAAGCGTTCAATATTCACCGTTATATGAAAACCTGATTAGATTCAAGCTAATATTTATCAACTGTTAGATCGAAAACTTATCTTGGCATACACACATGTACTAATGATTTTAGGTTCATGTAACTGTACCCAAACTTGTACATTAGTTGGTTCAACACTAGTTAACCAAATGGTTAGCCAAATGATAACTTTCATATCAACCATATTCTTCTTCACCATAACTAGACCAAATAACTCAAATGAACCAGTTAGAGAGTTGTTCAATTACTTAGATATTTATGTACTACACAAGACACAATGGAAACAAAAACGATGTGATTCACTCGAATCGATTCATGAACTATAAAGCCACAAGTTTTGCACAACATTCCTTAGTTTATTATGATAAGTTCACAAACATCGTTTTTAGACATAACCTACTCAAGTTCGCAGACTGGGTTCGCGATTTAAGTTCCCGGGCAGAGTTCACAAACTCCAGCAAAAAATTTCAGGTTCGACAACTATGCCAGTTCGCGGACTGATCTTGCATGATGAGTTCGCGGACTGAGCTCATGCACTACTCCGGTTTCACTTGATCAACAAAGTACGCAAACTTAAGTTCAGGAAATAAGGACTTATACATATATGTGTTACCATAAAAATTCTTATATCCTCCAATGGTTATGTTGTCTAAACTCCCATTTCAATCATTGAAACATTCTTAGAGGATGTTATATAGTTGTTATTCACAAACTATTTTTCGTCAGAGCGATTTTCAAAATGATTAAAACATAACATGACTTTCGTCACTAGGTAAATATGAACTTGGCTAAAGTGAAAGATTTACCAACACATATTTCGAGAAATAGATAAGCGAGATATACTCATCTCGAAATATCATGTGTGTATAATCTTAATATATATAGTAATACGACTTTTGTCTCAAGATATGAGATAGAGTTGATATACTTTTAAGTGATAGATAAGTTCAAGTCTCCACATACATTTTAGTCGATAAAGATCCACTGGTTCCTTGAGTATTCCTTCGTCTTGTATAATGGTTGTCATGGAGTTCTTGAGCTCAACTACTTTATCTAATCAAGAGACCTTAGCTATAGTAGACTAAAATCAAGACTTTATAGTTTTGATCACTAACATTGAAAAACATGCTTGAGATAGAAACGCATGCGAGTTCGACCGATCAATGCTCTAACAGTATGTTATAACTGTTTTTCTAAAATTGAATTTTACGTTTTTTCCTTCTAAATAACATTTTAATGCAAGTTTTTTAGACCATTTTTCCCGTTTTCACGTCAGTTATAACCGTTTTTGATAAAAAAGAATATAAAAATATTTTCTTACAATTTTTTGTATTTTAAAATTAAAGATTAATTAATATTTTAAAAATAAAATAATGATGTATAGAAAACGTTATAACAACGTTATTAGATCCGATTATAATTTGTTTCATGCGACGTTATGCGTGATAGAATTTCAAGTCATAATTCCTTTTTATTTTCTATTTAACCGTTATAACGCTCGTTATTTTCGAATAACATACGAAAAAAGCGTTTTTTTCCTAAATAACGCGTCTTTTGTCTGAAAGGTTCTCACACCCATCAAAACGCGTTATAACGATCACGTCCAGTGGCCGTGACCTAAGCCGTGAAATGTTTTTCAAACATTGGGAAGGATAACAAGTCCATTTTTGTTCTTATTCAATGATTTTTACAATTTTCTTCATATAAAATGCTAAATACCAGTAATTATGTGAAGCTTCATATAAAATGCTAAACACCAGTAATTATGTGAACATGTTAGGTTTAAGGGCAAAGTTCTGAGTAGGGGTTAATGAGGCTACATAGTTCGTGGAGAAATGGTGTCCAAGGATGAGCAAGTTAGTCGTTGTGAGCCAGATACTCCAAACCAATGACTGATATTCTTTCCTGTCATAATTATCATTATTCTTTTCAATATCCATATGTCATAAAATTCGTCTCCTTCGACATCCGTATTAGCAGCAAATGACTCTCTTCTTCTGTCATAGGAGGCGGTGAAAGATTTTCACAAAAAATTTCCTCAGCCAAATCGAAGGTGATAATCATTTTCAATTTAGTGTCCATCCAGTAAAGAGTTCCATTTGCAAAGATACCTCGATCAACATGATGTACACCAAATTCAAAATTGAAGTTTACTATGTTTCTCCAACCATTTCCACTGCCCAGGGTGTAAATGTGCACTTCTACATTCTCGAATATATATTCCTACAACTTTGTATTCATCTCTTTGAAGAAGCACAAATCAATCCAATCATCCAACGTCCATATTCATCAGTGTCTCTCTTAAATTCTGGCAGCAGAATGTACTCTTTGGTTATGGGGTTACATATACAAACAGATGGATAGTGATGGTCAAGAAGACAAATCAACCCATTTGATGATCCAACAAAGCTAAAATCACAAAAAAGAGAGGTAAAATTAATTCTTATAATTCTCTGAATTGGCTCGTCTTGATTCTCATTTCATTTCAAGTGGTAAAACTTTTCATTATTAACTACAATAATAAATCCCAACTTACCAGAATGAGCAGAAGGATGACTATGACAGTTGAGGTGCGTCTTATAAAATGATCGGTGAGAAACAATATTTCTCCTACGATTGCATACCAACTTACAATCAAGAACCAAGCCAATTGGTAGTCGGCTTAATATATCTGATATGATCTCCACATGGAGAGTTGTGAAACTCTTGGGTGCATGAGCTAAATCTCTGTCTCTTCAAACCCAGGTTCCACAAAACTCAAACCCGGACCATCAAACGAGTCATCATAATCATCTTCATACTCGTATTGTGAAGCAAGAAGTGCATCCTTAGCGGTACCTTTGCCAACTCTCAAATTCATCGTTTGTTGTTACAATAAAACCTCTCCGGAGGAATACTCCAAATATGAATAAATTCCATATAAGAATAAAAAGTTATGGTCCCTACTTGGGCCAGTTATATCTAAGAATAAACTCCATATTCTCGAGGAACCTACCTCTATATAAGAATAATTGATATCATAATATAAATATATAGCACTTGTCATACATCAAAGTTTAAGATGAAGAGATTCTTGTAAACATATTACAAGTCCGTTTTGCTTCAAAATGGATTTTTTTATTTTTTTATTTTTTTATTTTTTGTGCACAACTTAATACGAATATCTTCATACTCATTTGATTTCATTTGTCAATTTTCAATGTGATAATTGTGATGTATATTAATTTTTGTATTACAAATTTTGAAAAAAAATCCTCATATAAATAGTTTTTGTATATACTTAGATTTGTTTTTGTGTTTCCTATGCATATGCATTGTTAGAGCACTGCTCGGTCGAACTCGCATGCGTTGCTATCTCAAGCATGTTTGTTAATGTTAGTGATCAAAACTATAAGTCTTGATTTTTAGTCTACTTATAGCTAAGTCTCAAACTAGGATAAAAAGTGTAGTTGAGCTCTAGACTCCACGGCGTTCATCATACAAAGACGAAGAACTACTCAAGGAACTAGTGGAACTTCATCGACTGAAATTTATGTGGAGACGTGAACTTATCTATCACTCAAAAGTTTATCTACTCTATCTCCTATCTTGAGAAAAAAGTCATATTTCTATATAGACTTCGATTATACACATTTTATATTTAGATCTGAGTTTATCTCGCTTATCTATTTCTCAAAATATGTGTTGGTAAGCTTTCACTTTGGCCAAGTTCATCTTTACAAGTGACGAAAGTCATGTTGATTATTTCAATATCTTGAAAATAGCTTTGATGAAGAATAGTGTGTGAGTAACCTCTATTTAACATCCTCTAAGAATGTTTCAATGATTGAAATGAGAGTTTAGAATATATAACCTTGAATTGATATAAACATTATATGTGAACTCATACTTGTGTAAGTCCATAATCCTTGAACCAAAGTACGCGTACTTAGATGGTCAGGATAACCGGAACTAAGCTATATTAATATTATGACACACTATAAATACATTAAGAATATATGTCTACCTTATCGAGTGTTCCGATGACTATAGCGTTTGTAATACCTATACAAATTACACATATATTACTCAAATATGATTTAAGAAAAGCAGTTATATGAGTATTTTGATTATTATAAGTTTAATTGAGAGTTATTGTCAAGATAAAACATCATAAATATATGTTATTAGTGACAATCGTATGTCTACATTGTCCAAGGGTTTGATATTGATTAGAAAATATTATTGTCTGTTACAATGGACATGAGCATATATACTCGGACTCTCTCAACTCCTTGCTTTCAATAGACACACGCGCTCATCTCACACACTCACATACAATCACTCACCCCCCCCCCACGCGCTCATCTCACACACTCACATACAATCACTCACCCCCCCAAGTTCAACGACCTTGCAAAGGGACATTGAACTTGCTCTCACACACTCACATACAATCTCTCGCACATAAAAGAACGCAAAACAGTAAGACAGTTCTTAGTAGGTACACCAAGGGGCAGATAGATTGTGACTGTAGTCAGAGATGCATGAGTAGTAGTCATATCGTGCTGGCAGTTGGTATTGCAACAAGAGTTGGTGCAGGTGGACAATTACTCCTTGTCAAGATCATTATATTATATCTTATCTTATCTTATATCTTATACTAATATAAAGAAAAGAGGAAATTTTGGTGAAGCCTTTTCTTTGGTGAAGCTTTTTCTTTATTACCATTATAACCTCAAATATCAATTTATAACAACACAGAAACTAGGTGTTGTATGTAATAGTTCTACTATGAAAGGATATTTCTGTAAAATAGGTATAGAGCACTACACCAAAACCAGGATTTTCTCATAAATGTAAACTGTCTGATTTATTTTTCAAATAATCGATATACTGTGATAAGTCCACCAACAATTATAAGCATTGCTAAATTTTGTAATCGTGATAATTAATCTGAATATTTAACTTTTTTACTAGTCACAATTATATTTGTTGACAATTATCTAAACAATCACAATTATAATCTGAAATGATAATTCCACCCAAAAATTCCATCACATCTAAAACAACCCCGAATTAATCACTCTTATAATTTTGGTTGTCACTATTTTCATAAAATTATACAAAATACCAATTTTATTTAATTTCTAAATATCAAAATTTATTTTATTTTATTTTTTAATTTGATTAATATTAGAAAAAGGATCAAGACCAAGTCAACAAGCCATGACTTTGTAGGACATTTGACTTTGACAAATACCAACATTTTCTCTCGATCTTCTCGACAAAACCACAACAAAAATATCTGCTTCTTCCGAAGACTGTGAAAATGACCAAACTACCCTTATCGAAAATAATAAAAATTTCAAAGCTTTGAAAATGACCATATTACCTTTATTGAGCAAAAGTGCAATAAATATTATGGATTTGTGAAAATGACCATACTAGCCTTATCAAAAATAAGTAAATTAAATATTACAGTGTGGAAATGACCATATTACCCTTATTGGAAAAAAGTGCAATAAATATTATGGAGACTTTGAAAATGACCAGACTACCCTTATCGAAAAAAGTAAAAATAAATACTTTGAAAATGACCATATTACCCTTATTGAAAAAAAGTGCAATAAATATTATGGAGACTGTGAAAATGACCATACTACACTTATCAGAAATAAGTAAAGTAAATGTTACAGACTGTAAAAATGACCATTTTACCCTTATTGGAAAAAAGTGCAATAAATATTATGGAGACCAGAAAAGACCAATTACCCTTATCGAAAATAAGTAAATAAATACTTTAAAAATGACCATATTACCCTTATTGAAAAATAAATGCAATAAATATTATGGAGACTGTGAAAATGACCATACTACCCTTATCAAAAATAAATAAGTAATTCTTCCTGACTGCGAAAATGACCATATTACCCTTATTGGAAAAAAGTGCAATAAATATTATGGAGACTGTGAAAAATAACCATACTACCCTTATCGAAAATAAGTAAAGTAAATGTTACAGAATGTCTGAATGACCATATTGCCCTTATTGGAAATAAGTGCAATAAATATTATGGAGACTATGAAAATGACCATACTACCTTTATCGAAAATAAGTAAAGTAATTCTTACAGATCGAAAAAATTACCATTTTATTCTTATTGGAAAAAGTACTATAAATATTATGGAGACTGTGAAAAAGACCATACTACCCTTATCGGAAATAAGTAAAGTAAATATTTTGAAAATGACCATATTACACTTATTGAAAAAAAGTGCAATAAATATTATGGAGACTGTGAAAATGACCATACTACCCTTATCAAAAATAAGTAAAGTAATTCTTACAGACTGTGAAAATGACCATATTACCCTTATTGGAAAAAAAGTGTAATAAATATTATGGAGACTGTGAAAATGACCATACTACCCTTATCGAAAATAAGTAAAGTAAATGTCACAGACTGTGAAAATGACCATATTGCCCTTATTGGAAAAAGGTGCAATAAATATTATAGAGACTATGAAAATGACCACACTACCCTTATCGGAAATAAGTAAAGTAATTCTTAGAGACTATGAAAGTTACCATATTACCCTTATTTGAAAAAAAGTGCAATAAATATTATGGAGACTGTGAAAATGACCATACTACCCTTATCGAAAATAAGTAAAGTAAATATTTTGAAAATGACCATATTACCCTTATTGAAAAAAAAGTGCAATAAATATTATCGAAACTGTGAAAATGACCATACTACCCTTATCAAAAATAAGTAAATAAATTCTTACAGACTGTGAAAATGACCATATTACCCTTATTGGAAAAAAGTGCAATAAATATTATGGACACTGTGAAAATAACCATACTACCCTTATCGAAAATAAGTAAAGTAAATCTTACAGACTGTGAAAATAACCATATTACCATTATTGGAAAAAAGTGCAATAAATATTATGGAGACTGTGAAATGACCATACTACCCTTATCGAAAATAAGTAAAGTAAATGCTTTGAAAATGACCATATTACCCTTACTAAAAAAAAGTACAATAAGTATTATGGAGACTTTGAAAATGACCATACTACCCTTATCGAAAATAAGTAAAGTAATTCTTACAGACTGTGAAAATGACCATATTACCCTTATTGGAAAAAAGTGCAATAACTATTATGGAGACTGTGAAAATGACCATACTACCCTTATCGAAAATAAGTAAAAAGTAAATGCTTTGAAATGACCATATTACCTTTATTGAAAAAAAAGTGCAATAAATATTATGCAGACTGTGAAAATGACCATACTAGCCTTATCAAAAATAAGTAAATTAATTCTTACAGACTGTGAAAATGACCATATTACCCTTATTAGAAAAAGTGGAATAAATATTATGGAGATCGAGAAAATGACCATACTACCTTTATCGAAAATAAGTAAAGTAAATACTTTGAAAATGACCATACTAATTCCTTCTGGAAAAAGTACAATAAGTATTATGGAGCGTGAAAATGACCATACTACCCTCATCGAAAATACGTAAAGTAATTCTTACAGACTGTGAAAATGACCATATTACCCTTATTGGAAAAATGTGCAATAAATATTATGGAGACTGTGAAAATGACCATACTACCTTTATCGAAAATAAGTAAAGCAAATGCTTTGAAAATGACCATATTACCCTTATTGAAAAAAAAAGTGCTGATAAATATTATGGAAGAATGAAAATGACCATACTAGCCTTATCAAAAATAAGTAAATTAATTCTTACAGATTGTGAAAATGACCATATTATTCTTATTAGAAAAAGTGGAATAAATATTATGGAGCGAGAAAAATGACCATACTACCCTTATCGAAAATAAGAAAAGTAAATGTGACAAACTTAAAAATGACCATATTGCCCTTATTGGAAAAACGTATAATAAATATTATGGAGACTATGAAAATGACCATACTACCCTTATCGGAAATAAGTAAAGTAATTCTCACAGACTGTGAAAATGACCATATTATTCTTATTGGAAAAAGTACTATAAATATTATGGTATAAATATTATGGAGACTGTGAAAAAGACCATACTACCCTTATCGGAAATAAGTAAAGTAAATATTTTGAAAATGACCATATTACACTTATTGGAAAAAAGTGCAATAAATATTATGGCCTTGGAGATCATTTTTGAAAATGTCTTATTTCGATAAGGGGTAATATGATCATTTTTATAGTTTAGGGTAATATTTAATTTACTTATTTCGATAAGGTAGTATGGTCATTTTCACTTGTCCCATAATATTTATTGCACTTTTTTCAATAAGGTAATATGGTCATTTTTCACAACCTTTAAGAATTACTTTAATTATTTCCAATAAGGGTAGAATGGTCATTTCCTTGTCTCCATAATATTTATTGACTTTTTTCAAATAAGGGTAATATGGTAATTTTTTACTTGATTTTGATAAGAATTACTTTTACTTATTTCCGATAAACGTAGTATGGTCATTTTCATAGTTTCCATAATATTTATTACTTTTTTTCCAATAAGGGCAATATGGTCATTTTCATAGTCTCTAAGAATTACTTTCTTATGACATTTACTTTACTTATTTTCGATAAGGGTAGTATGGTTATTTTCCACTGGGTGATCTCCATAATATTTATTGCATTTTTTTTTTTCCAATAAGGGTAATATGGTCATTTTCACAAATTGTAAGAATTTCTTTACTTATTTTTGATAAGGGTAGTTTGGTCATTTTCACAGTCTTTATAATATTTATTGCACTTTTTCCAATAAGGGTAATATGGTCATTTTCAAAGTATTTACTTTACTTATTTTCGATAAGGGTAGTATGGTCATTTTCATTTTCCATAATATTTATTCCACTTTTTTCAAATAAGGGTAATATGGTAACTTTCATAGTCTCTAAGAATTACTTTACTTATTTCCGATAAAGGTAGTGTGGTCATTTTCATAGTCTCTATAATAGTTATTGCACTTTTTTCCAATAATGGTAATATGGTTATTTTCACAGTTTGTAACATTCAATTTACTTATTTTCGATAAGGGTAGTATGGTCATATTCACTATCTCCATAATATTTATTCCACTTTTTTCCAATAAGGGTAATATTGTCATTTTCACAGTCTGTAAGAATTACTTAACTAATTTCCGATAAGGTAGTATTTATTACACATTTTTCCGATAAGGGTAATATGGTCATTTTCACAAATCTATAACATTTAGTTTACTTATTTCCTATAAGGGTAGTATGGTCATTTCGGTCTCCATAATATTTATTTCACTTTTTCCAATAAGGGTAATATGGTCATTTTCTGATCATTTTAATTACTTTACTTATGTCTCGATAAGGGTAGTTTGGTCATTTTCACGATCTACATAATATTTATTGCACTTTTTTCAATAAGGGTAATATGGTCATTTTCACGATTTATAATATTTACTTTACTTATTTCCGATAAGGGTAATATGGTCATGTTCAATTTCGATATATTTTGTCTCGGTTCATCCGGAAGATCAAACTTCGAGTTTAACTCTCATAATCTTTGAACCAGCGATGTTCAATTTCGATATATTTCGTCTCCAGTTCATCCAAAAGAGAAATTAAGGTCAGGATCTAGTAATCTTTGAACCCGCGATGTTCAATTCGATATATTTTGCTCTCGAAGTTCATCCATAAGAGAAACTAAGGTCCAACTATGGTAATCTTTGAACGTGAAGTTCAATTGATATATATTTCTTCTGGTTTATCCAAAAGAGAAACTAAGGTCCAACTCTAGTAATCATTGAACCCGTGATGTTCAATTACGATATATTTTGTCTCAGTTCATCCAAAAGAGAAACTAAGGTCCAACTCTAATGTCGTGAACCGTGGCGTTCAATTCTTATATATTTCGTCTCAGTTCATCCAAAAGAGAAACTAAGGTCCAACTCCTAGTTAGCAATTAGGCGAATGATTAGCGAATCATTGAATCAATGCAGATAAACGTCCGAATCCGGAATTATCCAAAGATCGAAAAGATTTAGCGCATTATATGGGGTTTCAATTATTAGCGAATAATTGGATTCATGTACGATTCGGTGAATCAATTGTTGGTGACTAGGCGATTAGGATGTGGCGATGATTGACAGATGACGCGATTGAACCCATTTAAGTGTTTTTTGAGAGTTATTAAAAAGAAGTTGGTGGTGGGGATTGAACCCATGACCATTTACTTGCTAATTAAGGCTCAAACCATTGAGCTATTTGATTATTTTTGTCTATTCCTAATGTATTATCTATATAATACAATAAAATTGGTTTAAATCATTCTTTCAACTCCATAAAACCTTAAAAATATATTTTTTATTAATTTGATGTAACCCGAATTTTCCGTACCGAACTTATATTTCTAAAACGAATTATAGACGTCGTATCCGTTAGAACTACCCTCCGAACAACGAACCGTTGACCGACTTTTTGATCGAATCCGACCTATCCAAATCCGTAAAATTCGAACGTATGCCGTCCGAACTCCTCTCCATACCCAGTATTACTAACTAGGGTCCAACTCTAGTAATCTTTGAACCCGTGATGTTCAATTTTGATATATTTTGTCTCTAGTTCATCAAAAGAGAAACTAAGGTCCAACTCTAGTAATATTTGAACCCGTGATGTTCAATTCGATATATTTCTTCTCAGGTTCATCTAAAAGAGATACTAAGGTCCAACTCTAGTAATCTTTGAACCCGTGATGTTCAATTTCGATATATTTCGTCTCAGTTCATCAAAAGAGAAACTAAGGTCCAACTCTAGTAATCCTTGAACCGTGATGTTCAATTCGATATATTTCTTCTCGGTTCATCAAAAGAGAAACTAAGGTCCAACTCTAGTAATCTTTGAACCCGTGATGTTCAATTCGATATATTTCGTCTCAGTTCATCGGACGACAAACTAAGGTCCAACTCTAGTAATCTTTGAACCCGTGATGTTCAATTTTGATATATTTCATCTTCAATTCATCTAAAAGAGAAACTTGGGTCCAACTCTCGTAATCTTTGAACACCTTGATGTTCAATTCGATATATTTAGTCTCGGTTTGGTGGAAGAGAAACTCGGTCCAACTCTAGTAATCTTTGAACGTGATGTTCAATTTTCGATATATTTTGTCTCAGTTCATCAAGGAAGAGAAACTTCGGTATAACTCTAGTAATATTTGAACATGTGATGTTCAATTCATTATATTTCTTCTCGAGTTGTCAATCGTAAACTAAGGTCTAACTTTGGTAATCTTTAAACCTATGATGTTCAATTCGATATATTTCATCTTGAGTTCATCCGAAAAAGAAACTCGGTCTAACTCTAGTAATATCCCGAACACAAGATGTTGAAATCGATATAATCCATCTTCAATTCATCCGAATGAGAAACTCATGTCTATGTCTAACACACGGTAATCACAAATTCATAAAATGCGTCTATTATTAAACCTAGTATTTTTAGGGGCGACCCCAAAAGAATTAGGGGCGACACAAAAAGACAAAATATGTTGAAAATACTTATATGCCCCTTCATAATCGGTAGTTATATGAACTTTATTCGGTAGTTATATGAATTATTTTGACTACCGAATATGGTTGGGTATTTGCAAAGAGAGCCATTGTATAATTAGAAGTCATGATTTTACTTCATTTACTACCGAGTAAGTCGCCCCTAATTCTTTTGGAGTCGCCCCTAAAAATGCTAGGTTATTAAAACCATTACAACGATCAATAATTTTTATTTCTGATACATGTCAAGAAGGTAACCATCAATTTTTTGTGTGGACCAATTAAATTAGTGTCATAGGGAAACTCGTCTAGCTCCACCACCATAACCGAGTTACACTACTTGTCATGAAAATACACAAATCCAATTCTTCTTCTTTAGCCCTTTCTCATTCCTTCTCTTCCATCTTCTAACTTCTTTCTACCTTATCGCTCATCCTTCTTCACTCATGAGATCTATTCTTGGTTTAATCCCAACTACAAATTCTCATTAGCAGTGAAAAATCACCAGATCTATTAGATCCATCTCGATTCGATTAGGATAATAGTTCTGATGATTGATTTTGTTAACAAAGAATAAATCCAAATTTTCTTCAAAGATTATCTCGATTTTTCCTATCGATTCTCCCATCTGAGATGAGTTTCTATCCCGTCTTTGGGTTTGTTGGATATTTTAACATATGTCGAGAAATTTGATTTGGGTTTAAAGAAGTTTTTCTCTGCTCGAGTGTTTGTGGGTTTTTGATGCTTAAAATTAAAAAAAAATTTAAATTTTTTTTTTTTTAGAAATCTGAACTATTTTTTTTGTTGCTTCTTTTGTTTTTTTCATTCTTTTTCACAAAGTAATTTTGGATCTATATACTTGAGTTTCAAATATACCCTAAACTTACCCGAAATCTCATATCTTCAAACCCTTTATTGAGAAATCAAATCCATCTTTGAATAACTTTGGTTTCACAAACCTAAGAGACTAGATTTTGAGACTCAAAGAAGATCAAGTATAAACCCTATATTTGCAATTTTTTGAGAAGAAGAATCAGGTAAACTTCTTCATCTCGCTACTGGCTTGATTTGGCTTTGCATCTCTCTTTATCTATCTTTGTCTTTTAATTCTCGTTGGCTATTAAGTGATCTCTGTGATTCAGTGATATTGATTCAAGAATTTTTTTTCATGGCCAAACAATTGATGGATAAGGCGATTATTAGAATTACTGGGTGTATTTCAACTCTATTCAATCAATTCCCCCTTTCATTTGGAACTTTGGGTTTCATTAATTGTTAAACTGGATCTTAGGTTAGGATCTCTATGTTTGCAGATGTTATTTGGGTGATTTGTTAGTCTAAGTTCACTTGGATCTGTTTGTCTGAAATGCATAATCAGTACATTCATTTAATGGGTTTTTGTATATTGTATCTAATATCATGCATCGTCTGTGAGAAATTAGTACTGCCGATTTCCAAGATGTTCTTTGTAGTTTTAAGTCGATCACATTCATTTTAAATATTTAAGTTCTAAAACAAAATTCATGTAATATGTGAAATTGAAAAATGCACAAAGAATTGAATTCTCTAAGTATCCATGAATTGTGAGTTTCGTGTTTACATGAGTTTTAAATGGTGTTGTTTGAATAGCTCTACTATTTGGTCAAGAGTAATTTGGTGGCCTTATGTGGACAATGCTTAAGTGCTTGGATTAATCATAATATTTTTTAAGATTATTTAGACAATTCTTAACTCATTGTTTTAACTCTCATTTTCTCTATCTTTGAAGGATTTATTTCTATCTCTAATTTTTGCACAAGCTTTTGCAAAAAAACAAGGAATGGGTGGTTCTTTGATCCGCTTATATTGATGTAAATGTGTTTGTCATGTTTGTTTACCATTGGTTGATTAATATTTGTTTTCGATGGTACCTTTGATGAATGTTGGCATCCCTGAGCTTTTTGAATTTATGATTTGGACATGCTCAACTTTGTTGGCTTAAATTTCATAATGATTGCTTTCCCTTTTAGTGTATTATTTTTTCATAACCCCTATTAGGTTTTGGTTCACTTCCTTTGCTTTTGTTTTCAAACGGATTTTGAGTTAGGAGTTTTTCAAATATTTGTAAGTTTTAAAATTCAACTATTTACTTAATAGTTAGGAGTTTTTAAGTGGCCTAGTTGTATGATTTGATGACTTGCTATACATTTATGTTTTTCCCAATAAGACGACTTACTGGTATAAAATGTTGATGCAGGGAGTCTTTTGCATTAAAGCTACGTTAATTACCTTAGCATGCAGATGAATTCAGGTTAGTGAAGCAGATTAAAGCTTCAATCCTTGTCTTTGGCGAGTGTGGTTATTGAGGCATTAGTAATTGTTGAAATGCTATTTTTGTTTTGTTGTTTTCAAGGTCAATGACTCGTTGGTACCGTAGGTCGAGGAAGGTGGACATTGGTGGTGGTTGTTAGATTTAGTGGTAGTGGATGATTAGTTGTTATTTGAATTCTTCCATTAGCAGAAGGGGTAGCTCTTCTGGCGGGAAATGAGGTGAGACCATTGAATATGTAAAATCCTCTATTTATTTTTTCGAACAATACATTCTTGGTTTACGTTTGGAAGACATTTTGGAAATGCAGGTAATTGTACTGACAAAGGAACTCCTGGCAACTGTGAAGTAAAAGTGAATTTCTGGTCTTCATAGTGGGACCAATGCTAGTGCTTCTCCCAGTTTGCCCCAATGGCGAAGGGTCTTCGAGAGTATACGGAGTAGGTTTTACTTAAGTTGGTTTTTAATCTTTGTGGATATCTGCTTAAAAAGGAAAAACAATTTGGGGTTGGTTGGAAATTTAATTGCTATGATTAAATGTTTAGACGGTATGCAACGATGGAATTCAACAAAGCTACATAAATTGTAGAATTATTGGATCATATGTTATTGATTTTCGTGTTTTTCATTTCTTTCTTTTGTCTTTTCACTTTTTTCTAATTCCTATTTTGTTGGCTCTAATAACATTTAATCTAATGTTGAGTATATCTAAGAAAGTAAATAAGTTAAAATGGGTAGTAGAATTTCTTCTTAGCTATATTTGAGCTTGTCGAGTTTTAAAGTAATGTTTTAATTGTAATCCCTTGTATTGTCTCTGATGCCTCTTGCACTCATTTTTATACTTAGGCATCAAACCACTTGTCTGAATCATTTCGGAAGTTTCCTGTTAGGTAATTTAAGAACTTCTCATCTTTCTAATTATTTCTTAAATTTGTTTTACATTTTCTTCCTTTTTGTATATTTGATTATTTGAATGTTCGGGTATGATGAGAAGTGAGCTCTTGCCTCCAAATGAATATTATGGTCATTTCGAGGGATGGGGTAGCAGAGGTATTATTTGTCTGGCTCTACTCTTTTTGTTGTACCATTTTCCGAAAACTATGCTTTCTCATGTAATGGACTTTATTAGCAAACAGGAAGAGTAGTCGAGGTAGACATTGTATTATGTGTCGGTTGTCTAGAAAAGTTTAATCGCTTATCGTATGTTTTATATATATGTTGCTTGCTATAGTCTACAATGTATGTTTTAAGAAGCTAATGATTGTGTAAAATGCTTAGCAATTTTTACTGGAAGGGTGTATCCAATGAAGCTGTTAAAGTATATCCAAAATGTGTTAAAAGTCCGCTAATCTTCCCATTGAGTAAAATCGTAGATGCACCTTCATTTTTCTAGAATTCATGAGAATCTAGCTTAGAGATAAATAAAGTATCTTGATTTGGCATGATGCTTTGTTGTTTGATAAAGTAAATGACAACATGGAAGAGAGTTGATAAAAATGCGGGTCATGAGTCTTGTTTTTCTAAACAAGAATATGTATGCCAAACCCATGATGATGTAGCTAATTCCTCTTTGTTAGTGTAAAATATATTGTAGCATGAAATGATCTTGTTTTTTTCTCTTTGTTGCTTTGTTTTAAGATGCATTTGAGGAGCTGTGAGTTTTTTCCTTTTCAAACTTCAATATTTCCGTTATTGACATGTTCAATTTTTATTGTTGGACAGTCACGCCTCATTTGATGCCCACACCGGAATTACCTTAATGATAACTTTGTTTAAACTTGATATATGGTATGATAACAAATCATGTATAACCTCTTCTTCTATCCACTACGATTTAGCTCCATATGTAAATTAACATTTGAATGATATTACACTCAAGTTCTTAATCCCTCTGCGTATTAAGCTCTATGATTGCCGCATCTTCATCTATTGTACTAATTATTTTCTACTTTGGATTACAAGTTCTGAAGATTGGTCTCAATTACATGAATAAAGGAAAAAAAAACAACAAGAACAATTAGTTCATAGAAGATTGGACATGGTCTCGGTATAATATCAAAATTTATTTTTATTTTATTTTTAATTTGATTAATATTAGAAAAAGGATCAAGACCAAGTCAACAAGCCATGACTTTGTAGGACATTTGACTTTGACAAATACCAACATTTTTCTGATCTTCTCGGACAAAACCACAACAAAAATATCTCGCTTCTTCCCAAGATCGAATGACCAAACCATCTTTATCCAATAAGTCATGAAAAATTTCAAGACTGTGAAAATGACCATATTACCCTTATTGAGCATAAGTGCAAAAAATATTACGGAGATTGTGAAAATGACCAGAATACCCTTATTGAAAATCAGTAAAGTAAATATTACGATCGAAAATGACCATATTACCCTTATTGGAAAAAAGTGCAATAAATATTATGGAGAATGTGAAAAAATGACGGACTACCTTTATCGAAAAAAAGTAAAAATAAATACTTGAAAATGACCATATTACCCTTATTGAAAAAAGTGCAATAAATATTATGAGATTGTGAAATGCAACATACTACATATCTAAATAAGTAAAGTAAATGTTCTGCATCAGAAATGACCATATTACCCTTATTGGAAAAAGTGCAATAAATATTATGACCGTGAAAAAGACCAAACTACCTCTTATGAAAATAAGTAAATAAATACTTTAAAATGACCATATTACCCATATTGAAAAATAAATGCAATAAATATTATGGAGACTGTGAAAATGACCATACTACCCTTATAAAAAATAAACAAGTAATTATTCCTGACTGTGAAAATGACCATATTTCCCTTCTTGGAAAAAGTGCAATAAATATTATGGAGATCATGAAAATAACCATACTAATTTATCGGAAATGAGTAAACTAAATGTTGCAGACTGTGAAAATGACCATATTTCCCTTATTGGAAATAAGTGCAATAAATATTATGGAGACTATGAAAATAACCATACTACCCTTATCGAAAATAAGTAAAGTAATTTTATGCATCAGAAATTACCATTTTACCCTTTATTTGAAAAAAAAATGAAATAAATATTATGGGAGACTGTGAAAATGACCATACTACCCTTATCGAAAATAAGTAAAGTAAATATTTTGAAAATGACCATATTACACTTATTGAAAAAAGTGCAATAAATAATATAGACTTTAAAATGACCATACTACCCTTATCAAAAATAAGAAAAGTAATTCTTGCTGCATCGTGAAATGACCATATTACATATTGGAAAAAAATAATAAATATTATGAAACCGTGAAAATGACCATACTACCTTATCGTAAAATAAGTAAGTAAATGTCATAGATCATGAATGACCATATTGCCCTTATTGGAAAAAAGTGCACTAAATATTATAGAGACTATGAAAATGACCACACTACCCATATTCTAAATAAGTAAGTAATTCTTAGAGATTCATGAAATTTACCATATTACACTTATTTGAAAAAAAGTAACAAATATTATGGAGACCGAAAATGACCATACTACCTTATCTAAAATAAGTAAAGTAAATATTTTGAAAATGACCATATTACCCTATTGAAAAAAATTAAATAAATATTATCGAGATTGTGAAAATGACCATTTACCCTTATCAAAAATAAGTAAATAAATTTGCCGGCATCAGAAATGACCATATTACCCTTATTGAAAAAAAGTGCAATAAATATTATGGAGACCTGCACATGAAAATAACCATACTACCCATATCGAAAATAAGTAAAGTAAATCCACAGCATCGCGAAAATAACCATATTACCCTTATTGGAAAAAGTGCAATAAATATTATGGGAGACTGTGATGACCATACCACCCATATCTAAAATAAGTAAAGTAAATGCTTGAAAATGACCGTATTACCCTTACTAAAAAAAGTACAATAAGTATTATGGAACTTTGAAAATGACACCTACTACCCTTTATCGAAAATAAGTAGTCAATTTTTACAGATCAGAAATGACTCATATTACCTCTATTGGAAAAAAGTGCAATAACTATTATGGAGGTAATGAAAATAATACTATTTTTTCAAAATAAGTAAAGTAAATGCTTTGAAATGACCATATGTACCTTTATTGAAAAAAAGTGCAATAAATATTAAGGTGATTGTGAAAATGACCATACTAGTTTTGTCGTAAATAAGTAAATTAATTCTTATGAATGTGAAAATATATTACCTTATTGAAAAAGTGGAATAAATATTATGAGATCGAAATGACCATACTACTCTATATCGAAAATAAGCAAAGTAAGCTAATTTGAAAATGACCATACTACCTTCTAGGGAAAAAGTACAATAGTAATATGGAGCGTGAAAATGACCATACTACCCTTATCGAAAATACGTAAAGTAATTCTTACATCGCGAAAACCATATTACACTTATTGGAAAAATGTGCAATAAATATTATGGAGACTTTGAAAATGACCATACTACCCTTATCGCGAAAATAAGTAAAGCAAAAGAAAATAAATATATCACCCTTATTGAAAAAAGGAATAAATATTATGGAACCCAGAAAATGACCATAACATACATATACTTCCAAAATAAGAAAAGTAAATGTGACAAACTTAAAAATGACTCATATTGCCATATTGGAAAACGATAATAAATATTATGGAGACTATAAATGACATACTACAATTTTACCTGAAATAAGTAAAGTATTATATAGATCAGGAAAATGACCATATTATTCTTATTGGAAAAAGGACTATAATTATTATGGTATAAATATTATGGAGGCGTGAAAAGACCATAATACCCCTATGGAAATAAATAAAGTAATACTTATT
Source organism: Papaver bracteatum (assembly GCA_023529315.1). Lineage (NCBI taxonomy): Eukaryota > Viridiplantae > Streptophyta > Magnoliopsida > Ranunculales > Papaveraceae > Papaver > Papaver bracteatum. The sequence continues at coordinate 24,006 of JAJJWX010000205.1, forward strand.
GATAGTGAAAATGAACATGTTACCCTTATTGGAAAAGGTTAATAATAATTATTACGGACTGTGAAATGTCATGATCAGGGTAATATGATCATTTTTATAGTATAATATTTAATTTACTTATTTCGATAAGGGTAGTATGGTCATTTTCTGATCTCATAATATTTATTGCACTTTTTCAATAAGAGTAATATGGTCATTTTCACAACCTGTAAGTATTACTTTAATTATTTCCAATAAGGGTAGAATGGTCATTTTCCTTGTCTCCATAATATTTGTCGCACTTTCAAATAAGGTAATAATGGTACATTTTACGATCTGTAAGAATTACTTTACTTATTTAGATAGGGTAGTATGGTCATTTTCACAGTCTCCATAATATTTATTGCACTTTTCCAATAAGGGTAATATGGTCATTTTCTGATCTATACATTTACTTTACTTATTTTCGATAAGGTAGTATGGTCATTTTCACATCTCCATAATATTTATTGCACTTTTTCCAATAAGGGTAATATGGTCATTTTCAGATCTGTAAGAATTTCTTTACTTATTTTGATAAGGGTAGTATGGTCATTTTCACAGTCTCCATAATATTTATTGCACTTTTTCCAATAAGGTAATATGGTCATTTTCACAAATATTTACTTTACTTATTTCTGATAAGAGTAGTATGGTCATTTTCACGATCTGCATAATATTTATTGCACTTTTTCCAATAAGGGTAATATGGTCATTTTCATAGTCTCTAAGAATTACTTTACTTATTTCCGATAAGGGTAGTGTGGTCATTAAGGGTAGTATGGTCATTTTCACAGTCTCCATAATATTTATTCACTTTTCCAATAAGGGTAGTATGGTCATTTTCATACATCTGTAACATTTACTTTACTTATTTTGATAAAGGTAGTATGGTCATTTAAGTCTCCGTAATATTTATTACACTTTTTCCAATAAGGGTAATATGGTCATTTTCATTATAAGAATTACTTTACTTATTTTTTGATAAGGGTAGTTATATTTTCTGATCTCCTTAATATTTATTTACTTTTTTCAATAAGTGTAATATGGTCATTTTCAAATATTTACTTTACTTATTTTCGATAAAAAGTAGTATGTCATTTTCACGATCTCCATAATATTTATTGCACTTTTTTTCAAATAAAAAGTAATAAGGTAACTTTCATAGTCTCTAAGAATTACTTTACTTATTTCCCGATAAGGGTAGATATGATTATTTTAATAGTCTCTATAATAGTTATTGCACTTTTTTCCAATAATGGTAATATGGTTATTTTCTGATTTATGTAATATTTAATTTACTTATTTTTTGATATGGGGTAAAGTTCATATTCACTATCTCCATAATATTTATTCCACTTTTTTCCAATAAGGGTAATATTGTCATTTTCGCGATCTTATAAGAATTACTTAACTAAGATCAAAGGGTAGTATTTATTACACATTTTTCCGATAGGGAACTAATGTGTGTTCAATTTATTTAGTTACTTTGTTTATAAGTAGTCATTTTACGATCTCCATAACATTATTTCCTTTTTTCAATAAATCATTATGGTCATTTTCGTCTGTATCAAATTACTTTACTTATATCATAGGGTAGTTTGGTCATTTCGATTCATAATATTTAATGCACTTTTTCCAATAAGGAGTAATATGATCATTTCGATCTATAATCTTCAGCTTTGACTCACTTTAGATAAATGGTGAATATGTCATGTTCAATACGTATCATTTAGTCTCGGAGCTCATGGAAGATCAGAAACTTCGAGATCTAACTCTCATAATCTTTGAACATGATATTTCGAATTACATTATATACGTCTCGGATTCATCGAAGAGAAATTGAGGTCAGATCTAGTAATCTTTGAACGTGATGTTCAATTCGATATATTTTGTGTCAGTTCATCCATAGAAAACTAGAGTCGCAACTACTGGTAATCTTTGAACTTGGTGAAGTTCAATTCGATATATTTCTTCTCTTGGACATCAAAGAGAAACTTCGTCCCAACTCTAGTAATCATTGAACCCGTGATGTTCAATTGATATATTTTGTCTCGGTTCATCCAAAAGAGAAACTAAGGTCCAACTCTAGGTAATGTGGAACCCGTGACGTTCCAATTCTTATATCTTCGTCTCCGCCCATCCAAAAGAGAAAAAAGGTCCAACTCCTAATTTAGCAATTGGTTGAATGATTGGCCACCTGTCTGCCAATCAGTGATTTAATGTCACGATTAATTGCGTGCAAGGCGAATTATCCAAATACCCGAACAATTCTGCCACAGTTATATGGGGTTTCCAATTATTAGCGAATAATTGGATTTTGTATACGATCTTGCGAATCGAATCTAAGTGGAGACTAGGTGAATTGAACAGGGCTCAGCGATTAACTGAAGGATGACTAAATCGATTAACCCATTTAAGTGTTTTTTTGAGAGTTATTAAAAAGAAATCGTAGGGATTGAACCCATGACCTTTACTTACATTAAGGCTCAAACCATGAGCTATTTGATTGTTTTTCTATTCTAATGTAATATCATATAATCAATAAAAATCAATTTAAATCATTCAACTCCATAAAACCTAAAAAATATACTTTTATTAATTTGATAACAATTTTCCTCTGCGACCAAACTTATATTTCAAAATTATTATAGACGTACGTATCTTCAACACTCCTCCTGGAACAAGACCGTTAATCCACTTTTTGACCTAATCCAACCTATCCGTCAGAAATTTCGAACGATGTCGATCTAACTCCTCTCGTACCCGTATTGCTAACTAGGGTCAACTCTAGTAATCTTTGAACCGTGATGTTCAATCCTAGTATATTTTGTCTCTAGTTCATCCAAGAGAAACTAAGGAGTCCAACTTTGTAATTAGAACCCGTGATGTTCAATTGGATATATTTTCTCAAGTTCATCTAAAAGAGATACTAAGGTCAACTCTAGTAATCTTTGAACAAATGATGTTCAATTGCGATATATTTCGTCTCGAGTTCATCCAAA
>JAJJWX010000206.1:0-24971 GCA_023529315.1 Papaver bracteatum
TAATGGTCTCATTGGTTCATTAATGGGACTAAAAAACTTGTTTCTCTCTTACTAAACAGCCAGTGGCATTACAGATCGCCAGGTATCAACAAAAATTCAAATCAGAACCACGAATGGAATTCCTACAACCAGGTAGAGATTTGGGAGAACAGAGTCTTGAAATCTATTGTTGGTTCACCCCTTCCTTCTGGTTTTAAAGCGAGATCTATATCCTTAAACTTTAGACTATTCTGACTTGGGTTCATCTCACTGCTCAGGTTTGTACCATAGGTCAATAACGGAAGCACTTGATTATATCAGTAGAATTTTCTTTTATTTGTATTTTACATTTGAAAGTTTTATGTTTCACGAGTGATGTAGATATATACTGGTACTGGAAATATCATGGACAGTGATCATGACTCGGTTCCGTCTCTTAGTGACACTTCAACTGGCAGAATTACTGAAGATTCCAGAGCTCTGGTTGCCGTGCCACCCTTGAGTATGGATCCACTGGCAATGTTTCCATTGCTCCGGAAATCTAGGAGGTCGGAACTTGCTCAACGCCTTATCAGAAGACCTGTCAATGAAGTAGAAGCACTTGTCTTAGCAGTTGAGAAGCTCGGAACTGGAAGGTGTGTTTTTGGTGTAGTGAATACGATGCTTACAACCTGATGGACATTGTCTTACTTCTGTATTAATACTTGTTGTTCTGCAGGTGGAGGGATGTTAAGATACGTGCGTTTGATAATGCAAAACATCGAACTTATGTTGACCTCAAGGTATTAGACTTTTCTTCCCCATTTTCCAAGAGTTTTTCTTCAACCCCAGATTTGTTTCTTTTATCTACGAGTACTGTTGAATTCTATTTATCACCTACCACAAGGAAATGGAGGTGGCCTTTTTAGAAGACTCATTTTACACATGTTGTTAGTTGTTGATCCATGGTAGGTAAGCATCCATATTAATAGTTGTTAGTTGTTAGCCTCCATAGGCATAGTTGTTAGCCTCCATAAGCATAATTCTCTTCTTCTTTTTGTAATCTATAAATAGGCATGGGTAGTATCATTTGTAATCATCCAAAAATATCAAAAACATTGTATTCTTGTTATCTAAACACTCAATCAATGAATCTCTCTATTTTGGTTCAATCTATATATGGTATCAGAGCAAGGTTAAGGATCCTTGTATCTAGTATTGAACCATGGGAGATTCAGATACAGAAAATTCTAGAACCACAAAACCTTCCGACACAATTACTTTTCAATCCTATGGGTCATCGTTCAAGGCAGGAATTACTTTGGATGAATCAAATTATGATCTGTGGTCTCAAATCATTGAGATGCATATTGCTGAGAAGGAGAAGATCTCCTTTATTCGCGGTACGTCTCCAGTTCCATCTAAAAATGATGATAAGTATGATAAATGGTACACAGACAATCAAAAGGTCAAGTGATGGCTATTAATGTCTGTGTCACCAGAAATAATGAAACGATATATTCGTTTACCCCTCTGCACTCGTGAGATCTGGGATCTTTGTTTCTAAGGCTTTCTATGATGGAGCAGATGAACTACAAATTTATATCTTAAATCAAAGGGCTTTATCTGCCAGTCAAAATGGTAGAGCACTCTCGGTCTATTATGGGAAATTAGTAGAAATCTTCAGTGAGCTAGATCATCGTGATAAGGTGATTATGGAAAATGAAAAAGATGTTGAACTATATCAAAAATCAGTTCAACGTATGAGGGTGCATATTTTTTCGTGGGTTAGATAGGTGAATTTGAACAAATACGTGGGGAAATTCTAAGGAAGGATCCCATACCTGAATTAGAACCTTGTTATGCTTTGGTACGACGTGAATATGTTCGGCATACTACAATGAACAAAGGAACTGAAGTTGATACTTCTGCAATGGCAACCCGTCGTCAATACAACATTAAAGATAAGTCTGCCACCTGCAGTCATTGTAATAAATGTGGTCATACCAAAGACAACTTCTTTGAGATTGTCGGGTATCCAGATTGGTGGGATAATCTCGATCCCAAGAAAAAGAATTCCGCTGCAGCAACACATGTGGTTAGCAATCTAACCTCCGCTATGAAAACCACCAATGGTAAGGTTTTTAATGTTTCGCAAGTTGTTCCTAATAACTCATGGATAATTGATTCAGGTTGCACAGACCATATGACATTTGATTCCAAACAGGTTTCTCCTCTTAAAACATCCATACACAACTCTGTTTGCACATCAGATGGATCTTCGGCTCCAGTAATTGGAGAACAATCTTTAAATATTACTGATACATTGAGTCTAGATTCGGTTTTAGTCGTTCCCTCTCTAAGTTATAATCTATTATCAGTTTCCCAAATTACTAAAGTCTTACATAGTGTTGTTATCTTTTTGGCCTAATTCTTGTGTGTTTAAGGAAATCCGAACACGGCGGACGATTGGATCTGGGGTTAGAAGAGGAAATCTCTATTATCTAGATTTGGCGTCAAAAATTTCAGAAATATTATCTAATGCTTTAGTTGTAAATGGTACTCAGGGGGATAAGGAGAAATCACAAATTTGGTTATGGAATAGACGGTTAGGGCATGCTTCTTTTGGCTACTTAATAAAGGCTATTTCCTTGTCTATTTTCAAAGGTTGATGTTTCTAGTTTTCAATGTGAAGAATGTGAACTAGCTAAAATCTATCGTACTTTGTTTCCATCAAGTTTAAACAAAAGTCCCATTCCATTAATGATTATTCATTATGATGTTTGGGGGCCGTCTAAAGTTAACGCTCTTGGAAGCGCACGATGGTTCGTCACCTTTATTGATGATTGCACTAGGATGGCATGGGTTTTCTTGATGAAATCAAAAGATGAAGTGAATAATTTATTTCAGAGGTTTCACAAATTAGTCAACACACAATACAATACAAAGATTCAAGTTCTTCGAAGTGACAACTGAGGCGAATATTTAAGTACTGATTTTCAACATTATTTAAGAGAATGTGGTATTATTTATCAGACAACTTGTCCTAATACTCCTCAACAGAATGGGGTAGCTGAAAGAAAAAACCGTCACTTGCTTGAAGTTGTGCGTGCTTCATTAATATCATCTTATATGCCGTTAACTTATTGGGGTGAAGCTCTTACCTCTGCAACATATGTGATCAACCTCACACCTTCCAGCACTATCATTTTTCAGGCAACAGTTTCACCAACAGTTCCAAACTTGCCTCCACGCATATTTGGTTGTGTAGCATTTGTGCACTTACACAAGAACCAACGGAGCAAGTTATCTCCCGAGCTTTAAAATGTTTCTTCCGTGGGATATCTTGAGTCGAAAGGATATAGGTGCTACCATCCTCCAACTAAGCGAATGTGCATCACATTGGATGTTAAGTTTCACGAACACGTGATGTATTACTCAAGTCTGAACCAGGGGGAGTATGAAAAAGAAATTCAGACTCTTGACTATGAAGAAGACATAATCGAAGAAGATGTTGTTCTTGAAATTCCAAAAGAAAGTTAGTGGGAAGAAATTAACACAGATGGTGAAATTGAATCTATAAATGAAGTTGAAGAAGATAATGCAGATGGATCGAAGATAATGCAGATGAAGTTGAAGAAGATAATGATAGATCACCAACCCTAATCCAACTGTTCATTCAAGATGTTCTTGAACTGCCAAAGAAACAATTGCGAACGTCCGAATAGAGGTATCCCTAAAACTATGTATGAACCTGATATTTCATCAAAAGCTAAATATTCCATGAGTAATTATGTCTCTAATCACCGTCTGACCGAATCAAATAAGTCATTTGTGAATCAATTATCTACTGTAGTTATTCCTAACAGATCAGTGTGAAGCATTATCTGATCCGAAATGGAGGGAAGCTATGATCGATGAGATGAAATCCTTACAAGAAAATAATACTTGGGACATGGTTGAATGTCTGGAAGGAAAAAATAGTCGTGGGATGTCGCTGGGTTTTTACAGTCAAATACAAGGCAAATGGTGAAATTGAACGCTTTAAGGAAAGATTGGTTGCTAAAGGGTATAGCCAGACTTATGGTGTAGATTATAATGAGACATTCGCACTGTAGCTAAAATGAATACAACGTAGTCTTGTTGTCTCTTGCTTAAATTTGGGTTGGCCATTGCAACAGTTTGATGTCAAGAACGTTTTTTTACATGGAGATTTGTCCAGAAGAAGTGTATATGCGACTTCCACTAGGGGAATGATGGAGTGAGAGTTGCATAACGGAAAAGTTTCAGGTTAAACAAGTCATTGTATGGTCTGAAACAATCTCTGAGAGCATGGTTTGGAAGATTTACCAAGTCTATGAGAGCATTTGGTTATCGCCAGGCAAATTCAGATTATACTTTATTCTTAAAGAGAAATCGAGGTAAGATTACCGCTTTAATCATATATGTAGATTACATGATAGTTACAGGAGATGATCCAGAAGAAAGAAAGGCTCTCGAAAATTATCTATCAAGTGAATTTCAGATGAAGGATCTTGCTTCTTTAAAATACTTCCTTGGAATTGAAGTATCTCGATCAACAGAAGGAATATTCTTGTCACAAAGAAAATATTCCCTTGATTTGTTGGAGGAAATAGGTATGACAGCATGTCAACCTGTAGCCAGGTTTGAAATTATGTTGGGATGGCAACCAAGTACCTGTTGATAAAGGAAGATACCAAAGGCTCGTGGGTAGAATAATGTACTTGGCACATACAAGACCCGATCTTGCATATGCATTGAGTATTGTTAGTCAATTCATGCATAATCCTGGAGAAACACATATGAATGCGGTAATGCGAATCCTAAGATACCTGAAGTCTGCTCCAGGAAAAGGGATCTTGTTTAAGAAAGGTCAAGACTTCAAAAGTATGGAGGCATATACTGATTCTGACTATGGTGGGTCATGCGATGATATGAGGTCTACTTCAGGATATTTTACCTTCGTTGGGGGTAATCTTGTTACATGGAGAAGCAAAAAGAAAGAAGTTGTTTCACGATCAAGTGAAGAGGTTGAATGGCGAGGTATGGCGATGGGTATCTGCAAAGTGATGTAGTTAAAATGTCTGCTATCTGAATTAGGGTATCCTCTCAGGAAACCAATTCGTTTGTACTGTGATAACAAAGCGGCGTGTGATATTGCACACAATCCAGTTCATCATGATCGCACAAAACATGTGGATATAGATAGGTTCTTCATTAAAGAGAAGTTGGATAATGAGATCGTGGAGTTACCAAGAATTAGATCGGAAGATCAGGTAGTTGATATTTTAACTAAAGCAGTTCCAAGTAAGGTATTTCTGAAGTTTTTGGCAAGCTAGGCATGAGCGACATATATGCACCAGCTTGAGGGGGAGTGTTGAATTTTATTTATCACCTACCACAAGGAGATGGAGGTGGCCTTTTTAGAAGACTCATTTTACACATGTTAGTTGTTGATCCATGGTAGGTAAGCCTCCATATTAATAGTTGTTAGTTGTTAGCCTCCATAGGCATAGTTGTTAGCCTCCATAGGCATAGTTTTTAGCCTCCATAGGCATAGTTCTCTTCTTCTTTTTGTAATCTATAAATAGGCATGAGTAGTATAATTTGTAATCATCCAAAAATATCAAAAACATTGTATTCTTGTTATCTAATTAAACACTCAATCAATGAATCTCTATTTTGGTTCAATCTTGAAAAGTACATTATTCTTTTGAACAATATGATCTTGATTTGGTTGAGCTAATCATGTGGTGTTGGATGTTTACAGGATAAATGGAAAACATTGGTTCACACAGCAAGGATATCTCCGCAGCAGAGGAGAGGAGAACCAGTTCCTCATGATCTCTTGGACAGGGTTCTGGCTGCCCATGCTTACTGGACTCAGCAGCAAGCTAAGCAACAGGTTAGGCTACAGAATGAAACATTCCTTCTGCTCTGAACTGGTCACCACCACACTTGTTCATCCACGGTTTGTCGTACAAAGAGGGGGGGGGGTTAGACATAAAAGAGAGAGACAGTTGATTACAGTTTTGTAAAAATGTGCAAAAGAAAAAACAAAACCGAAAAAAAGAGAAACCGAAGAATAAAATTGTGTATTATTCCCGACACTGACCATCATTTTTAATGGGGTTTTTTCGTCTCCTCTCGTTGTGAGAGAACGATATTTGATGGCATTTGTAAATGATGACAGAATAAGTCCGTGCTAGCAATGGTCTGTTAGCATGACACTGAAAACTCGCATGTTTCCCTTCACATTTTCTTATTCGATTCTTTCCTCAAGTTGCATAGAATAAGTGGAAAGAATATTGAATAATTTGCATTAAATTTGCCATTGTAAGCTTTTTGATTGCCAGACCAAGATGGATTCTTCTTTGACAAAATCCTGCATATTCATTCATTAAACAAAAGCTTCATACAATCAAATAATAGAGTTGATTTTATCTTCTAGTTAGCCATGAATTCATTCGATAAGACTACTCAGAAATTCCAATTCATCTTCATTTCTTGATGAGCACCTCTCTGTGCCCATTATTCTCTCATGCATGCCATGAAGAGGAAAGAAGGGCTCTGCTAAACTTTAAGTCATCTTTAGATGACCCATCCAATCGATTGTCTTCTTGGCAAGAAAACGTCCAACATTGAAACTGCTGTGATTGCCATGGAATTAGATGTTCAGACGAGTCTCTTCATGTGATCTTAATTGACCTTCGAAACACCGAGCTTGAACATTGTATATGAAATGTCAACAACATTGATAATCTGGAACCACCAAAATAGAGAAAAGAAAAGCCTATTGTTCCTACTTAAGCTGCTAGAAAACTAGCAAAATAGCTTAGGACAATGCCTTGACAAAAATAAAAGTAAGCTATTCATTGATGGCACTTCTGATCAGAGAAAGATGGTAATAAAAGAAGTAATGCAAATGGAACTTAGTGCTTTTCCTGATAAATACTTGGGAGTCATTTTAACAGCGGGGAGAGTTAAAGTTAGTACAGTCTGGCCAATGGTAAAATTGCTGCAGAAAAAGTTAGCCAGCTGGAAGGGGAAATTATTATCTTTTCAAGAAAGATTAATTCTTGTGAAATCAGTGTTATGCAGCATTCCCATGTACAATATATGGCAATTTATAAATGGCCAGCTTCAGTTATCAAAATTTGTGAGAAGATTATAAGGAACTTCATTTGGTTAGGTGACAGTGAAACAAGAAAATATATTGTTTATTCTTGGAAAAAACTTTGTACTCCTTTCAGTGAAGGTGGTTTGGGGATTAAGAGATTGGTTGATATTAATAGAACATTTCTTATGAAAATGATGTGGAAAATAATTAAGTCAGAGGATGATTGGGCAAAAAAATTCAAAGCAAGGTATCAAAACAAGTATGGGCAATGGAACCAGAATTGGAAGCTATCATCTGTGTGGCCTGGACTTAAATGGGCTTTTAATGCTCTCAAGGAAGATGTGAGATGGAACATTGGTGATTAGGGGTGTGCAACGGACGGACGGTTGCGGATTAGGGGTCACCCGCAACCAATCCGTCAAAGTTGAGGATTTGGAAAACCCAACCGTCCAACCGTGTCCGTCCCGATCACCCGCGGATTTCACATCCGCGGATCAACGGATATTACGGGCCGGATGCGGATTAACCGCGGATTTAGTCTAGAAAAAAAAAGTAAAACAAATGAAAATGGGTAATGTTGCTACACTTGAGCTATCTGGGATCCTTTGCCTCGTCCAATTGATCATGATTACTAAAGTTAAACGACCTCTAAGGATTGTCTGTGACCTGGTTCAGTGTTAGCATCACTTAAAGGAGGCATTTCACATCACTGAATAACTGTAACTAAGTGCTCCTGGTACTTGGTTCACCAAGAAACCGAGTGTGATAAGGTAAAACAAAAAGATGCACGCCCAATCAACATTGACGCAGATATCACAGCAATTTCCAAGCAGCAATCATGCCACTGTGAACTGGATGAGAATAACTTGACAGTAGGCAAAAACAGAAACTGCGGAGGAGTTTATGGCTTATAGTAACTTCACATGCAGAGATACGAAGGAGGCAGTTGTCCAAGGGAATAATAAGGGATTACAAAAGCCAGAGTACACTCAAGGGCGTAAAGGTGTTTATATATAAAGCTCAAACTTATAATATTATCCTTTGTAATTTTTACTACCTTACGGTGCGGGTGAATCCGCAGATTTACAAAACCAACTACAACGAAACCGCTAAACCTTGCGGATTTGAAAACTCAACCGTGTCCAGCCCATAGACTCTTGTAGATTGGTTTTCACCTGCAATTTTGCGGACGGTTGCGAGTGAAATCCGCGGTTTCGGTTTTTATGTTACTGAATTTCATGAATGAAAATTTTGCAGCGGTTCTTGACGACTAGAGTTAGTAGGGAAAAGAACAAGGGATTGGTTGCAAATCTAAAGCGATATGGTGTAATTAGGTCGCCAAAGGTAGCTGAAGTGATGGAAAATATTGATAGAGGTTTCTTTGTACCCGATGGGAACGCGGCTTATGCAGATAGTCCGATGCCAATTGGTTTTAATGCCATTATTTCTGCACCTCATATGCATGCTACATGCCTTGAGTTGTTGACTGATAATTTACTGCCCGGGATGCGGGCACTCGACATCGGTTCAGGTCCTTTTGATACATTACGTTTTTGTGTGATTTATGAGATTATATCTACTTCCAATTTTATTATAATTTGTTTTGTGTTTTTTTTTGCATTTTATCATCTAGGATCTGGGTATTTGGTAGCATGTTTTGCCAATATGGTTGGACCGCAAGGTCGTGCTGTGGGTGTACATCATATCCCTGAGCTGGTTTCTGCTTCAATTGAGAATATCCAAAAAAGTGCTGCATCACCATTGCTGGAACTAGGTTCACTTTCTGTACATGTTGGTGGTATATTTCTATTTCTTTATATTTTTTAGTGTCAAAACAATTTTTTTGGAGTTTAATTGCGTCTCTTTGTGTGACTCAAAAATGTGGAGATCCACTTTGTATGAGTCCGCATCATGCAGACAAGTACACCAAACTCTTTGAGTTCACTTTTTGACACAACTTATTCTTACAGACGTATACCAGACTGTTTGAGTGTTTTTTTTCTTCGGTCGGCCCTCCCCACCATGACAACGGTGCTCTAGTTTATTTCTTAGACAACTTGAACAATGGCAATGGAATGGAACCTTGACTTCATATAGGAGGTTTGTATATGAGACAGGAGGCAACAACTATAACCAGGTCGACTTCCGTTTGGCTTTGGCTGTACATGCTATTAATATTACAGCTTCGAGGATAGACTCGGACGAGTGGAGCAAGGTAGTTTATGTTTTTACAAAATTTATTTGAGCATACAACACATTTGGTTGCAAATTGCTATTAACACAGTGATTCAGATTAGGCTTAGTCTTATGGACTAGATATCTAGCTGTTAGAGTGGTCATCCACGTCAGATAGGGTAACCTCCTAACCCCTATGGGATGACCAATCTAGCAGTGAAACGCTTAATTATTCGGCGTTAAACGTTTCTCTCTCTTTTCTTCTTCTCTCTCCTTCTTTTCCTCCTTCTCCACATTTCTTTTTCTCCTTCTTTTCCTCCCTATCCATGCTTTTTTTTTTTTTAGAAAAAATTATATAGCGCTGAATAGTTCGCTGATAGTTGGACTGTGAGCAAATGTTAGGAGAGAGAAATAGTCAGATTGAGTGTTAACTTTTTTCCCACATTTTTTTTCATGATTTGCAACACCTTTCAGCCAATCTAGCAGTCAAATCTAACCCATAGGGGTTAGCCTTAGAATTAAAAGGTGCAATGTTCCTCTGCTACCGTAAAGAGATTCATAACCTATACATTCTCTGCTCGATCAAATTCAAGCAACCAGGAAAGTGGTTGAGTAGAAAATATATCGGTTATGTTTGGTCGGGGCTGAAGTGGGCCTGGGCCGTCCTATGTCTTCCACTTTCCTCATGGTTCATAAAGCAAGAGCGCCACCACTACGATATTATGGGTCCAGATCGTATAAATATGTGCCCCCTCTTAATGTATTTATACGTAATATAAAATTAGTTTTAAGTAAAAACTTTTCTATTTTTTCTCTCAAAAATGCGTAACATGTTTTTCCCAAAAGATTAGCCCCTCTAAATCTCCCTAAAAAAAGCAGAAAACTAATTAATTTTCAAAACGTGGCAAAAATGAAGAAGAAGAGGGGCCACATACTTAAACGATGTGGCCCGATCACATTGTAACCGCTCGGCAGCAAGAGTATCTCCATGGCACAGGAGAGGAAAACCCGTTCCACGGGATCTCCTAGGCCTGGATCCATTTCTCCTGCCCACGCTCACTGGACACAGTAGGAACCCAAGTAGCAGGTTAGGGCCGTCAGGCAGCGTAATAAAATGCGCTTTCTCCTCTGTACTGAACAGCACCACACTTGTTCATTATAAAATGGAAGTCCCTATCTCTCCAGCTGGCATGGGAGATTACCCGTCTTCAAGGTAATCAAATGCTCTAATAGCTGAATACATCCACAGCGGAATCTTCAACAAACCCTTTTACGGGTTCTGAATGAGTGACCCAGCAGATCGAACAAATACAAAAAAACTGTTATTTTCATTGCTCGACTGCTTAAGTCTTTTCTTCATAGTTGTTCAGTTGACTCTTATCTCGAATATCATTCTTCCACAAACATGTTTATCACCGATCTCTAATAATTCTATGAATAGATGTCATGCATGTAGTGAATTAAGGTCCTTGTGTTGAGATCTACATGCAGTTTCCAAGTCAAGATCACTCAAAAACTAGTCCACCAAGGAATCAAAACTTTCCATGCTACCAAAAATCTGCTTTGCAACTTGAAATCTGTAAATTGACTAACTAAAAATCTGGTGGGATGACCAAAAATCCACATCTAACTCTGGGAAACGAGTTGAGATCCCAATCTCTCCAGCAGGGAATTTACCCATCTGCAAGGTAATTATATGCTCCAATAACTAAGTACTTCCGGTGGAATCAATCTAGTTTAAAAAATGGCTTTTAGACTACAAGTGGCAAACACCTGGAATTATCTTTGAACTTTTATGTTTAACAAGTGCCAAATTCTATCACTTGTCTTTAGATATTTGTACTATTTTGCATGGATTCAGATTAAATATAACAACAAGAATATGATTACGTGTACTATTATCTCGTTAGCATTAGAACCATCAGAGTTTTGAACACAATAGGAGGTGCAGCTAAGACTTGCGGATATTAACTTCCGAAATAATAAAGGATATGGAGTCGAAACATTTTGCTGGTACATAACCATTTGAAAAAGATGCGCAATGCATGAAGGCTCCGACTAGCTACCCAAACTTGTAATTAAGGAACCGCAAATTGCATTTCAATTTTCAACAAACCCTTTTGTGGGTTCTAAATGAGCGACCTATCTGATTGAACAAATAGGAAACCTGTAATTTTCATTTCTTGACTCCTTAAGTCGTTTCTTCATAGATGTTCACTTGATTCTTATCTCGAATATCAGTCATCCACAAACATGTAAATCACCAATCTCCAATACTTCTGTGGGTGGATGTAATGCACTGAAATGTCCTTGTGTTGAGACCTACATGGCGAAGAAAGAAGCTTAAAATGATTACGAAACAAGTTGGAGTTTTTAGATAGAGTTGGTCTGTTTTTCATTCAACAACAGAAGTTAAATATATAAATAGCAGTTTATACTTAACCCATTCTGCACATTCATTCAACAACCAAAAGCTTCACAAAATCAATCAATAGAGTTGGTCTGTTTTTCAGTTAGCCATGACTTCATTCAATCAAATAACATCACTTCCTCTTATTCTTATTCATCTTCATCTCATGTTCTTTTTGTTGATCAGCATCACTGTATGCCCATTATCCTCTCATGCATGCCATGAAGAGGAAAGAAGGGCTCTGCTAAACTTCAAGTCATCTTTGGATGATCCATCCGGTCGATTGTCCACATGGCAAGACAGCGTCCAGCATAAAAATTGCTGTGATTGGTATGGGATTAAATGTTCAGATGAGTTTAACCATGTTGTGTCGATTAATCTTCGAAACACCAAACTTGAGGATTATATCGATGAATTTAGTTACCGTGGTGAGTTTCATCCACCAAGTACATCACTGCGAGGTAAATTGTCTCATTCCCTTGGCAGCATTAGTCATCTGGAGTATCTAGATCTTGCCTTCAATGACTTTCAGAAATCAGAAATCCCATTTAGGTTTTCTGAGCTAACTAAACTCATCCATCTTGATCTATCAAACACAAACTTTTCAGCATCGATTTCGAAACATTTCACCAACATCTCATCCTTGGTATACCTTGATTTATCTTACGATACAATCTTTGATTATTCTACTGCTTCACCTACTGATGATGCTTCTTTATTTCATCACTCTTGGTTAGAATCTCCGTCTACTAAATGGATGAGAGGTTTAGTAAATCTCCAGGTATTAAGGCTGAGTGGTATTGATCTATTTGAAGCCACCTCTTCAAGAGAAAAATTTTCCCAACATATTTCATATCTTTGGAATCTTAGGGATCTCGATATCTCTAATTGCAACATATCTGGCTCAGTTTTCCCAATCCATGAGTTTCACAATCTTTCCCGTCTATCCTCTCTAAATATGAACCGCAACTATTTCGATTCCCCGATCCCATTACAACTGACTAATTTAACTTCTCTTTCGATTCTTGAGTTAAATGGATGTAATCTGCAAGGTTCAGTTCCTTATCTTCCTCAACTTGAAGAGCTTGATGTGAGTGGTAATATTGATCTTCGTCCTGATCTACCTAGGATGTTTGATCAACAACAATGGCCTAAACTACAGAAACTTCAGTTATCAGCAACAGATGCAATTGGATTAATTCCGAGTTCTATTTCAAATGCACCGCTATTAAAATTTCTTTCTGTCTCCGGGTTTTCTCATTTTCATCAGTTTGTTGACGTAATAGACTCTTACATTTATTATCCAATTCAAGTATCTTTACCAAATTCAATCTACAATCTTTCCCGGTTGCAGCATCTAGACCTTTCTAGAACCGAAATAACAAGTCCTATCCATTCTTCCATCTCCAATCTTTCGCGGTTGCAGCATCTCGACCTTTCTGGAACCGAAATAACAAGTCCTATCCATTCTTCAATGTCCAGTCTCAAAAACCTAAGATTTCTCGACTTGTCTGGTAATAATATCTTCGGAACCATACCGAAATCAATTTGTGAGATTTCTTCTCTTCAACACCTTGATTTACGGAAGAATAATATAACCGGAACCATACCAAGTTGCATCAGAAACATCCGAAACCTAAAATTTTTTGAAGTTTCCGGAAACTCTCTTGTAGGAACATTATCGTTGATCTCTTTGATCAATGAACTGAACCTGTCCTATCTAGATTTGAGTTCAAATAAATTGACGGTAATTATAGATAAACACCTATATCCATCTAAACTGATACTAGTGCATTTAGGCTTGCAATCATGCAGTCTGAAAGGATTTATCCCTACATTCATTTGTAATCTTGCCCAATTGGAGTATTTGGATTTGTCTGTTAACAACTTCAGAGGAGAGATCCCTTCTTGCATCTCCAACCTCAAAAATCTGTATTCCTTAGATTTGTCAAGCAACAGACTTCATGGTCCTCTGCCTCTTCTGCCTCAAGGTGTCGGTCGTATTGATTTGTCAAATAACCAACTTTCAGGTTCAGTTCATTCTTCATACTGTGTCCAGAATCCAGGAAAGTCATACACCAACCCGGAAAAGATTAACCTCTTCAACAACAAACTATCTGGAAGTATACCTACTAGTATAGGGTACTGCAGTGATCTTCATCATCTAAACCTCGCCAACAACAATCTAGATGGTACTTTTCCAACGTGCATCACAAAACTTCTGTATTTTACTGTTCTCGCCTTAGGAAATAACAACTTTCAAGGTAACATACCCACTGGTCTTGGTTCACTCAGAAACCTAATGATTCTTTCTTTAAGGTCAAACAGATTCAATGGGTCTATTCCTGAAGACATCATCCATTTGCACCATTTGCACCACCTTCAAGTGCTAGACTTATCGTTAAACAATCTGTCGGGTTCGGTTTCGATAAATCTAGGAAACTTTACACCTAGACTTTCCATACAAGAAGGTGGGCTTAGTGTGCAGTACCAGTTGGCTATCAAAGGCATCACATTTCAATTCAAGAAATTATATAACTATAATACGGGAATCGATCTATCTTGTAACATTCTTGACGGAAACATTCCGGAAGAGATAGGGTTATTACAAGCACTTGTTATGCTTAATCTGTCTCACAATCTTTTCTCGAGTAGTATCCCTGAAAGTATCAGAAACATGTCTAGGTTGGAGTCTTTGGATCTAAGTTTCAATAGACTGTCTGGACATATCCCACATTCCTTGACATCAATCGACACTCTTGGATATCTAAGCTTATCTCATAATAATTTGAGCGGTAAGATTCCAAGAGGAAACCACTTTGATACCATGAGTTTGGATGGTTCTGCTTTTCCGGGAATGACTTGTTGTGTGGATTTCCTTTGAAGAAAGATTGTGAAGGTGACCATGATAACGATAATGGTGATACTAATCCTTCACATAAAGTTGATGAAGACGATCCAGAGGATGGAAATGAGAAGTTTTTGTCGTACGCTATTGTCTGCATGGGTTTTGCAATTGGATTCTGGGGTTTATTTTTCGTCTTGCTTATAAAGAAACAGAAATGGTGGTTTCCCTACTGGAGAATTGTTGATTTTATTGCAGTTAAAATAGTAAAAGGATGTATTCACAAAAATTGATTGTAACAAACTATTTTTGTGTTCTTTGTTGTAAATTTTGGATATTGGAGATTGTGTATTCCGCTGCAGCAAGCCACGCAACAAGGTCTGGCAACAAAATAAAACATGCCTTCTTCTCTAACCCGAAAATCACACCACACCTTCATTTGACTGTTCATCTACAACAGAGGGTAGAAGAAAAAATGAGACTTAAAAGCAACAATCATGTCATATACAACATGTAGTAATTCTAAGTTGTACAAGCAAATATTTGTCGTGTTTTCCGAACTTTAGAAGCAACAATCCCCTTACTGGGTGGCCTTATAAATTGCAACAAAAACTCAAATTAAAACCAGATAAGAGACATGTCAAGTTATCGTTTTTTTTTTTTTTTTTTGTCACGTTATCGTTTGTTATCTTTTGTTGAGTACAGCTTCAATCAGAAGAATGGCAATGCATCCAATGCAGTCTCCCAGAGTTGTTGGACTTCTCATTGATTGGATACATCATCTAAGTCGTTTCTTCAAAAATCGGTCAAATGATTCTTATCTCAAATTGTCACTAGTCAAGAACCGGAGTATGGGACCTAATGCAATGAATTTCTTAACCTTGGTCTTGCAGGCCAGGAAAAAGACCTAAAATTTTAATATTAGTCAATGAAGAAAAGTTCAAATCAATTAAACAAGTCGGCAGTTGTTAGAGTTTAATGCTAAAGTTAAGTCTAAAAATAGTAGTCTATGGTTGAGCCATTCTGCATATTCATTCATCAAACATAGCTTCTGAAAATCAATCAATAGAGTTGATTAATTCTTTAATTAATAACCATGAATACATTCAATAAGACAACTCAAGTACCAGCATTTCCAATTCATCTTGTTCATCTTCATTTCATGTTTTTTTTATTGATTGGCATCACTCAATGCCCATTGGCCTCACATGGATGCCATGAACAGGAAACAAGGGCTCTCCTGGATATCAAATCTTTTTTACAAGATCCTGCTCATCGCTTATCAGATACTATCCAACATCAAAACTGCTGTGATTGGCGAGGAATTGGATGTTCTAGCGAGTCTTTTCATGTCGTATCCATTTGACCTTCGAAATACAGAGTATGAAAACTACCTATATGATGCTGCTCTTAGTTTATATAACCACCCAAAACCACATACAGCACTGCGAGGCAAGTTATCTCATTCCATTTCCAATATTACCCACCTGGAATATCTTGATCTTGCTTTCAATGAGTTTTCTTATCTAACGAAACTAGCTCATCTTGATCTCTCCCATTCCGGATTCTCAGCAACGATTTCGACACAATTTAGTAACCTATCGTTTCTAGGGTACCTCGATTTATCTTGCCTGTTCACCACGAAAGAAACATCTGCTTATACCTCTTGCTTAGAATCGTCATCCGTAAAATGGGTTAGAGGTTTAGTAAATGTTCAGGTATTAAGGTTGGGTGGAATTGAACTATTTGAGGCCACCTCTACGAAACAGAATTTCGCTCAACATGTATCATATCTTTGGAATCTTAGGGAACTCGATATCTCTCATTGCAATTTATCTGGCCCAGTATTCCCAATTCATAAGTTTCACAATCTTTCCCATCTATCGTCTCTAAAGTTGAATGGTAACTATTTCAGATCCGCACTCCCATCACAACTGGTTAACATAACTTCACTTACCGTTCTTGACCTGTCTTCATGTAAACTACAAGGTTCAATTCCTTAGCTGCCTCACCTTAAAGAGCTTAATGTAGGTGATAATACAAATCTTGATGCTCATCTGCTAACTAGGATGTTTGAACTACCATGGCCTAAACTACAAACACTTGAGATATCAGGAACTCAATTAGCCGAATCCATTCCAAGTTCAATTTCAAATGCGCCAAAACTAATCAGTCTTTCTGCCACACAGTGTTCAATTCAAGGATCTTTACCATATTCAATCTACAATCTTTCTCGGTTGCAGTATGTAGACCTCTCCGATAACAACATAACAAGTGCTATCCATTCTTCGATCTCCAATCTAAAATACCTAAGATTTCTTGACTTGTCTAGGAATAATATCTTCGGACCCATACCAAAATCAATCTGTAAGATTTTTTCTCTTAGACACCTTCAATTAAAGTATAACAATATGACAGGAACCATACCAAGTTGCATCACAAAGCTACGAAATCTTAGTGTTTTTGATGTTTCAAGAAACTCAATTGGAGGAAAAGTTTTGATAATCTCGTTGATAAATGAACTAAAACTAACTACCCTGAGCCTGAGTTCAAAGGTACTGTGCAATTTAACTTAGTTATCAAAGGTACCATGAGACACATTGTGCAAGAGTACACCTATACTTCAGGAATCGATCTATCATGTAACATTCTCAACGAAAACATTCCAGACGAGATAGGGTTTTTACAAGGACTTGGTATGCTTAATCTCTCTTACAATCTTTTCTCGAGCAATATCCCTGAGAGTGTCGGAAATATGTCAAGTTTAGAGTCTTTGGATTTAAGTTCCAATAGACTGTCGGGACATATGCCACAATATTTGACATCAATCGACACTCTTGGATATCTAAGTTTATCTCAGAATAATTTAGGCGGCAAGATTCCTAGAGGAAGGCACTTTGATACATTGAGTGTGAATGGATCTTCTTTTGACGGGAATGATTTATTATGTGGATTTCCTTTGGAGAAAGTTTGTGACAGGGACCACGATAATGGTGATACTAGTCCTTCAAGTAAAGTTCATGAAGACGATCAAGGAGATGTAAAAGAGAAGTTTCTATTGTGTGCTATTGTTTCCGTGGGTTTTGGATTTGGGTTTTGGGGCCTGTTCTTTCTTTTGCTTATAAACAAACAGAAATGGTGGTTTCCTTACTGGAGAATCGTTGATTCTGTTGCAATTAAAATAGTAGAAGCATGATGCGAAAGATTACTATAATCAGTGTGTTGCTATGTCATACTGCTAGGCTTGTCTAAACAGTTCAAACTAACATTTCAATAACATTACCTAAAGCAATAACAACTGACAATTCAAGATTGCTATCTTTCTAACAAATTCAATCATATTATCATGCTATGGGCTTGCAAATTGCAAATAAAAGATAGGGGAGTTTACCTCTTGAAGGAAAAAATCACCGAATCATGTCAAGTCCAAGCATAGCATTTGTTTCCATTCAGTTCATCGAAAATCCATGCGGTAATATTATTAAGAGGTCAGGATCTAATCCTACATGTTCTTTAAAAAAAAATTCTTTTCCTTTGATACACTTTTTGCACAGTTGATACAATTTTAGTCCCATAGTAATACAATTTTTGTGTTTCTGTTATCATAAACTATTGCATGAAATGGATGCTCCTCCTGTAGTTCGTAGTTAATACCATTTCATCGTCACAATAAACGATAGTATCTTCGTAAAACTGATTGGAGCATTTTTTTTGTTGAGTTTTTTTCTTCTAGACATAGCTTAGTCCTTAAATTTTCTTCCTTAAGCATTTGTCAAAATGTGTTTGCTTTCGTTTCTAAAAAAAATGGTTCCGCGCACTTCTCAATGTTCCTTACCGTATATCTAAAGGAATTTCATTTCAAATGTTTTATGGTACAATTTAACTATGTAATGAAGTTGTGGTTTATAAATTCCTTCGTATCAATGTTGTAAGGTATATTTCATTGAAAAAACACCTAATGATATAAAATTATTCTTGCATTATAGGGCATTCGAAATTTTTCGCACAAGGTTAGCAAAATGTCGAGCCGAATACTGCGTAAAAACCAATCGGTTAGCAACTAAATGCTCGATATGAACCGTAGTAACTTCGATTCTGATTTGGTAACAAATGATCGATACCAAGCGTAATTGAGTTACGGTTGGTAACCAAATGTTCGATACCAACCGTAACTAAATTCGGTTCGTAGAACTAAAATGGTTACCAAATTGTGAATCAAGAAAATTCGCCGGATATAAGAATATACGGTTGGTAATTGAACTATTACCAACCGTAACAACATCAAAATCTCCAGTTACGAATCGTAATTGAGTTAAAATCAAAAGTAACTCACATAAACCCA
The DNA here is from genome assembly GCA_023529315.1 of Papaver bracteatum. Lineage (NCBI taxonomy): Eukaryota > Viridiplantae > Streptophyta > Magnoliopsida > Ranunculales > Papaveraceae > Papaver > Papaver bracteatum. The sequence goes on from JAJJWX010000206.1 coordinate 18,872, forward strand.
GAAATTTCAATTTCAATTTTCATGAAAAACCATAATTTTTGATAGAACTTAAACTTAAATCGAAAAAAATAAACCAAATCGTAATTGGGTTTTCAAAACACACCTCATATAAGTCATTACACTACACTTGATTAATTTTAGAAAATGGATTAATCGAAGACGATGAAATTTTGAGTTTTAATGGAGGTTAAGGTTGATGGGAGGAAGAGAAGAGAAGAAGAAAGAAAACAAATTTTCAATTTAGCTTTGATTTAGATTAAAAAAATAGGGACGGTAATCAAGTCAATTTACACCCCTATAGAACATCCCCTAACCAACTAGAGGGACATAACTATCACATTGCCGTCCCTTTGATAAACCATGCATGCCGCCCCCTATAACATGCTTGATAGCGAACGTTTCCTCCAAATTTCCTTCCCAAACCCAAAGATCTATCTCTCCAAGGCAAGGAATGAACCGTATTTTGGGGACCATGATTTTTTTGAGGGGACCATGATTTGTTTTTTCTAGTAGCGTGGTTTAGGGAAATATTTTTTTGTGCTTGCAACTAAGGTTGGTTGGGAAATATTTTGCGTATTAACCAGACTATTGTTGATTGGTAAATGTTTTTTTGCAACTAACCGAACTCTTGTTCGGTTGGTAAATGTTTTTTCCAACTAGCCAACTCTTGTTCGGTTGGTAAATGTTTTTTTCAACTAACCAAACTAACGAGTTCGGTTGGTAAATGGTTTGTGCAACTAACCGAACTAACCATTTCGGTTGGTACAAGTGTTTTTCAATAACCGAACATAAGTTCGGTTGGGAATTGTTTTTGCAACTAACCAACCTATGTTCGGTGGGGAAAAATATTTTTAACTAACTTCGAACTTATGTCTAAAAAACCATGGTCCCCAAAAAAACCATGATCCCAAAATACGGTTCCAAGGAATATGCTCGGGATGATTTAGGTCCATTCCACCCAAAGGCCCAACCAAATTGAGCTATTTCACTCCGGCAGCTAGCTTTAGCTGTTTAGCCTGAGGCTTTACTTTTTTAGCTTATTTCACTGATAAGCGAGGTGACGTCGCCATCTGTCCAGCTAGCTAGCAGGGAGTTTACCCGTCTGAAAGGTAATCATACAAAAACAAACCTGTAATTTTCTTTGCTTGACTGCTTAAGTCGTTGCTTCACAATCTTTCATTATTATCCAAAGCATTAATAATGTGCTATCTCCAGCCCATTCTTCCTCGACAGTGGAGGTTGGTATTAAGGAAAATTCTCCTTACTATCTGTCAAGGGAGAATGCACCGAGATAAGGTAACACATTATTAACCACTTCAAGAAATAATGAACTAGATCTATGGTGTGACTCTCAGAAGATGATTATCATTTTTTCAAAATAACATTATCATCAACGAAAATGAATGTATATGGCCAAAGGAAAGTTTCCTGGTCATATGGACTTGTAAGAATTAGTCTCGGGTCAAATGTCCAAAGGAATTTTATAGTCAAATCCACTCCAATTGCCCTTTTTGTGCTTGATGAGAAAAGAAAAAAACCACCATCGTTCTTTCTTCTTCATATCCTTGATTTTGAATCGAGGTCGATGAGTTAGGACGATAAGAACCGGTGATCGACTTCGATTGATCAAAGACGATGCAGCTTTGAAGCTCTCTTCACATAGTGGTTTTTTTTGTCATAGTTCTAATTCACGATGTAGTTTCTTCTATCATCCCGATTAGCGATAAACAAATAACAAATCGTTTAAGTGGATTAGTATAAACCTTGAGCTAATTAGTATCATGAAATCACGAAGGATCGTAGATGTTCATTGAATTTCATCCGCGAGAGAAGAATCTAAGTTAAGTTAAAAACCACCATTTTCTATTTTTCATAGAAAATACCTAAATGGATTTGTAAAACAAGGTTTGATAACCATGGATCTATAGCCAAAACTTGTTTTCAAGGAAGATTTTGAAATAAATTTATGATTTTTGAAAATCAAAAATTGAATTTCCATGAGAGATTTTTGTCATAATGTAAACCAGGCTTGGATGAAACCCGGTTACATCCCTACGGATGAAACTGCAATTTTTTTCGTATGTAACCAGCTTGGATGAAACCCAGTTACATCTGCAACGTATAAAAGCGCAATTTTTTGTCGTGAATGTAACCAGGCTTGGATGAAACCCGATTACATCCTACAAAATTGCAATTTTTCAAAATGTAACCAGGCTTTGGATGAAACCCGATTACATCCTAGCATATATAAAATTTCAATTTTTTGTAGAATGTAACCAGGCTTGGATGAAATCCGGGTTTACATCTACTTTGTCTAAAACCTGAAATTTTTGTCGAGAATACAACTAGGCTTGGATGTAACCCGATTTACATCTAGCTTTGTCTAAACCGCAATTTTTTGTCGAATGTAACCAGGCTTGGATGAAACCGGTTACATCCCAGCCATATAAAGCTATTTTTTGTCGAGAATGTAACCGAGGATAGGAGCCTGTATAAAACTATTTTGAGTGTGCTGCGGTTAATTTTTTTATTTTTTGTCGAATGTGAAGGATGAAACCGTTTCACCTCGGCCAAAAATCTTATTTTTTCGAGAATAAGCGGATGAAACCGATTACATCTTGGTTTAATATGTTGTTCCTGAATGCATTCAAGTTTTAGCATAAAAAAAAGAGAAAGTATACGAAATTGAACATGAGTCAGTAGAATGCATAACCATAGAAAGAATTTGAAAATTCAAAGCATCTAGAAGTATATGAATAGAGTTAATGTTATTATTCATTGAATACATAAAGAAAAGCTGATCCATACTAAGCTTACAACTTCAATACAACTTTTCAATTACAACAACATTCAAAACATATTTTCATTTCACGTCAATCATCACCTTCACCTCAACCTTTTCAACGACAGTTGATATCCTTCCCTGTCTTCTTGAAACTGAGCATGCCCAAACAACTATCCTTCCTCTTCCATCAACTTTGTTGGTTCACTATACTCCTATTTTCTGTAGCATAGCCAAAAAACACTTACACTCATGGTCTTAAAAGCCTTTATGAAATTCATTTCTCATTGGATTACCAATATTGAGAACCCTTAAAATGAACCTTTCAGATCATGGTATCTCTTTTTTGAGAATGTTCAAGATTACTAACCTTCACTTATCGCAAGAACCTTTGTCTTTATCCATAATATTTGTATTAATGCGCCATTCCGTGATTCTTTGTGCATTTAGAATTTTATCTATGGTTTTCTACGGAGAATAGTATCTCGTGTGTTTGTCTATTGAAGTAGTAGCTTCATCGAGCACCAATATAAGCTTCTTTAACAAAGCCCTACCCAAGCAAAATAGTTGGCGTTGTCCCATGCTCCAGTTCACACCATCTTGTTGAATTATAAAATATTTAAAGATTATGACCTAACTACATATATTCAAACTTCAAGAACGTTCAAAATGAAAATGAAAATGAAAAGAAAAATAATGTAAGACGAACTTCATTATATACCTAAACTATCCAGGCCTTCTTCTTTCTCTTGTACTGTCTCCCAAAGTTGGCACTTCCCAAGAACTTTTGTACATGCATCCACGAATGATCCAATTATATATCTTATACTCATATAAACTACACACACATATATAAGCGAATAAAGAAGCAAAAAAATAATACCTCCCAAATTGGATGATCTGTATGTTGAGAAAGAGGGTCCAAATTGATCGATGATCCCATTAAAAATGTAGGATCGAGGTATGACACCTAAGCGTGATCTTAGGTCATGAAGGCCCATTGTTGAGATGACCCAAAGCGGAACAAATTAACATCCGTACCTTCTTTTCATGTTGCCTTCTCAATTATCTCTAAGAAGCTGCCAAAATGTCCAGAACCCATGGAAACACCCATTCAAGAGGTCATGGCAAACCAGCAAAACCTTGACCAAATCTTCACATACTTAACACGACCCAAGTTCCTTGTTATCATCGAACTTTAAAACCCTCTCCATACAGGAATCAAAACAACTCTTCGCCCAAGAACCCGATCAGACCACCACTCATTCCCGCGATACACATATTTAGGCCATTTCATCTTAAGACAATCAGCCACAACCCTCGCGATTCGAGCCATTTTCCTTCCCATCAATCGACAAACACCATCGAATCCTTGTCCATCTTGGTCTCTCTTTTGTCCGAAAACACTAAACTTCACCACCATTCCATCCCACTCGCTGGCAAGAACAATAAACTTCAGTTATTCGATTACGGGTCACAGTTTCGTTACATTACCCAGTTGAACCTCCTTCATATCACAACAACGACAACACTTGCAGAACGATGGTTCAAGCATTTTCACAAACACCGGATGAGCAAGAACCGACAAGGTGTCTTTAGCATCAACAAATCTTCTTCTCTAGCTCTCCAACTCTTCAAGTTCAATTGAGACAAACCCTTAACTTCATTTCTTACAAGACTTGTAAACTAGTATCAATCATCACCAATTATTCTTGCCACATTCAACCACATCAACGACTCCTCCAAAGACTGGGTTGAACGTTTTATTAAACTCATTCCATTCTTTGCTATGAATGATCTCAAAATTATTTCGGATTGTATGATTTCAAATAAGTTCATGGTAAAGAAGTTGTTAGAATCTCAAGATTATCGAAAATCGATTGTCAGCTAAGGTCTCAGTACAAATTAGGTGTTGAGAAATCTAAGAAGGGTATTTTAGGTGATTGACATTTTTTTATTTTTATTTTCCTTGGGTCCAAATATCATTTGGCTAAATGAGTATTTTTTGTTTTTTGGCCATATAAACAATTATCTAAACCTAGCGGTCAGTTCATTACGTAAATATATTTTTTGATCTTTTTGACCAATTTGTGTATCATCAAAATCCTCTCTATTTCAATAATAAAGGGTTACATTAATATTTGAAGCTTCTTTTTTAACCCAAACATTTCTTAATATCTCATCAAAAAATTTATTTTCTTTTTTAAGTTCATTGAAGAAGTTTGAGTTACTCAACGAGCTACTCATACTCCGCGATTTTTTCTTGTCTACTACTTTTTAGAAATCCAAAAGCAGAAGGTTCCATAAACTTAAAAAAGGAATAGTACTTTTTGCTGCATCAGGATTAGATTAGTTATTCTTTAAACAAGAAAAGGATCCATCCCGGCCAATAATTATAGGAGCATCCAAATATATTGGGTATATAATAGTTAACATTAATATTAGGAGTAGTGAGGCACTGGAACATTAGCAATCAGTATTTTACCACTTGAATAGAAATATTTCTATCCATCGTCTTGAAAATCCAAGATTTTTGAGGGGATCGACCTACCGAGAAAAAAATTGAACGAGGTGGTACCTTCTTTTTAAGTTTAACGACATCAACAATGTGTTTGGATCGTTACATGACAAAAATATCATCACGTTTGCACAACACTCTCTAACGATACCCAATCACCTTACAAGAGGAGCAAAATGAAATGAAGAGGCGTCTCATAAATGACCGAAGCCACAAAAACATGACCTTCCCTCTCTACTAGAATTCCTTAAGTGGCAAATTTGACCAAGATCTACTTCTACACACTCCGAAAAAATCCCAAATTACCTCTTCAAGGTTGAACCATCAACACCTTTATAGGAATCGCAATAGCATTAATAATCTCATATATGGTCCTAGACTCCTAGCTCTCCAAATCATACTCCAATCCCAAATCGTATATGCGAACCCAAACTTGAGCAAAGAATTGGCTTTGATTATATGGGTTTGAAATAAAGTACCAATTTAGATAGATGCAACATCCAGGGCTTTGACAAACAATAAAATCGTGATACCATTAAATCATACGTTGAACGTGAGAAATTGAAGTAGAAGAATCCTTCCCAGTAATATCAATCATTTAACTAATATAGTAATTAATAGAATAGTGGATGCCACATCGACAAAACGCAAGGTATTGCTTTGTCCGTGTCTACTAGAACTTTTATTTATAGCTAGCGACATTTCCTCCAAATTTTCGTATTTCATTAATGAGACCAAGGTCTTCATGGAATATTAAAGCATGTTATACACCCTTTGAGGCTTTACTTTTAGGTTATTTT
>JAJJWX010000207.1:0-18332 GCA_023529315.1 Papaver bracteatum
ATTGAGATCGACAACAACAACATAAGGAAGAAACTAAAATCAAATGGAAATTCCCACAAAGAACCGCCAACAATATGATCATTGAGGCACATGTAGACCTTTTTTTTCTATTTTAGAATGTTTAATTGTAATTCCCTAAGGCCCCATTGGAGGCCAAAGCTTTTATTTCTATTGCTCAAAACTATGTTCCATCTCTGGTGATGGTAACAAACTATCTATAATTTGTAATGCCCCTATGACTCTCAAAGCCCATCCTTCAAATCTGGGAGGCTAGTCGCTTTTGTTTTTGTATCCTTTCAAGAAAAAAAAAGGAATGAACTCTCTCAAACTCCTCTAAATAAACTCTCTCAAACTCCCCTACACTCCCCAAACTCCCTGAACTCAAAAACATCAAACTCTCTCAAACTCCCACACTTTTTCAAACTCTCTCAAAATCCCCAAGATTCAAAATACACTAACTCCTCCTAACTCACCGAGGACTAACCCCCCGTAAGTCAACAAAAAATAAAAAAAGGACAAAGGATTCAAAGAAAAAACAAAAAATGAACACCAGTAAATGTAAAGGGCCGTCAAAAAATCTCCGTTGGCTGTTCTAAATGGGCCCTCTTAGAAGTTTTTTAGGGCCTTTAGGGTACAGAAGTAACCTGTTAAATTTCTTTTTGCTTCTCTCGTGCATCATCAAAGAAAAACCTATAAAAATGGATTTACTTAAAATTGGTTAGAAATTAATTAACAAGATGGATAATCTTCAACAGTGATATCTTAGAAAACATACTTTATCGATTATCTATTTGCAGCTCTGCATGGCAAACATGTATGCACAACTTGGAGAGCAATCCTCCGTTCTAAAAAACTGATAAGACAAAGACGGGTTACCTTAGCTTTCTCTGATGGAGTAGAATTCGGTGGTGATCATGTCAAGGGACAATTTTTCTATGGAGATGAATATGATTATTATGATCCTGCAAAGATCAACTACTACTACAACTCTTACACCACACTTACGAAGATAGGAGCATGGCAGATTTATTCCAGAATTCATGGTTGATCTTGCAATGGGGTTGGTTTATTTGGCAAAGATAATAAAGATGCTCCAGGTATTTATCCTTTTTTAATCTGCAACCCTTTAACTGGAGAATCTGTTTTTCTTACTGAATATAATTACACTGAATTGCCAAGGGATATATCAAGCACAGGGCTTCCCTATGCTAATCTTGTAAGTGGGTTTGGCTATTGTCCTTCAACTAATAATTACAAGGTTGTGACAATATATTATCATGATGTAGTTAAAGGGAGAGAGGCATGTTCAGATATATACGGTCAAGTGTGAGTGGAGATACTTTGGATTTATCGTCGTTACACATTCGATAATCATTCATCAGGCACTTATGCATATGGAGCACTGTACTGGTTGCACCACAATAGTGAGATAGAAAAGTGAGATTGTGGCCTTTGATTTGGAAGTTTGAGTAGTTCAATTACATCCAATTTCCAGGTTCGGGAGATTTTTCATATAAAAACTTACCATTCTAACCTGCTTAAGTTGCTTGGTGGGGAGTAATAAATTGTATTTGGTTCATAATAACTATCGCTATTCTTGTAATTGGATGATATATGGGTTCACGACAGATATATAAAAATACTGGAACCAAACAAAACTACCATGGTGAATATTCGTTACCTTGGCGTATGAGTTTAGCATACATAAGCTTTCATTTCGGTCTAAGCCATTTGCAATCACAAGGAAGAATGTAGTTTTATTTTTGTCATGACACGAGACCTATTGCTATGATCCAGAGACTTCAACCTTAAACAAACTTTGGGATGATGAGGCTAATGGTACGAATTGTGTTTACATTGACGCAATTCCTCACATGCTGAGTGTTGTTTCTTTGAAAGCTTTAGAGAGAAACTAATGTTACTTTTTTTGAAAGATTTTGGCCAAGCAAAGGAAGGATAAAAGTGGAGCAGAAAATGTCCTAGAAAAACGATCACAACAAGAGGTTCTACTAAAAACAAGAAGCGTTAATCATCCGAAACAAGACAACGATCGGTGAATTTCCCCTTTCGTTTACACAATTTTAGAAGTTACTTGTTTTAGATATGCTTTATTTAGTTGCATACTGCTCTCAGTGTTTATTGTTAAACTCTTCCAATTCAGCTATAGATTTATTTAGTCGCATAGCAAGGTCAAGCAAGACTGAAATTGTGCGATCCAGATACAGTCGATTTAGCTCGTTCTACCACATAGGTTGTTCTCTGCAAACTGTCAATAGATAAGAACATGAACATTTTTTCTAGGAGCATAGGGTTGACGCACAATTTCAATATGCCACAAGTACGCAAGGTCAAGCGAGACTGGAATACCTCCAGATACAGTGAGTGCTTTATATCAGAAATGGAAAAAATAAATAAATACTAAGCATGAAAGTTTACAGGTATGTGTACCGTTTAACACATCCATAGGCCTAATTACTAAATTACAAACCACAACCTAGCTCAAATGGAAGGCGTCTCATTTTTCAATTTGCAGCCAAAACCTTGAAAGATTTTTGATTTTTGATTTTGATAATACTTTGCTGACATTATGCTAACTACCTCTTCCACAAGAAAATGGTTCATAGCAGCCAATTTTCCAGGTCCTTCGAGTACAGATAATCAAATCCCAAGACACACTCGGAGAGTGACTCTCCTTCCAGTACCAAATGGAAGGAGTTCAAGATCCACACCTTCAAGTCAAGTACCAATGAGGCATTCTTAACCAAAATGGTTGTGGAACACGGAGAAGAGAAGGCTAGCTTATGGAGGAAATTGATTTATGAGAAATTTGGTGGTGTAGAAGAAGCTTGGGTTCCTAAAGACTCGAAGATAACTTATGGGTGCGGGTTTTATGTAGGTATTCTCAACCTTTCTTCCATCCTCAAAAATGGGTCAAAGATTTCGATAGGTAGGGGTAATAAAACTAAATTTTGGGAGGATGTTTGGTGTCATGAAAAAACTCTTAAAGAGTTGTTTCCAAAGTTGTGGAAAGCGGAGTAGGAAGAAAGAAGCGCTATTGAAGAGGTGAATAATGGAAATGTCAAAGGCCGTGTTGGAACATAGATCCGTGTGCAGAAGGCTTAAAGACGAGGAAATTCAAGAGGTGATGGAGTTTTCAGAATTTTAGACAATCAAGGGATTCTTTCTGAAACGATAGGCGCAAATGGATCTCCGACGCCCAAGGTAATGCCTTCTCCGGTTAGTTCTGTTACACTTGGTTTATGTATGATCAGGGGAGAACTGCCTCAATTAAGTTTCCAGCTGACTACATATGGAATAACACAATTCCTCCAAAAATCAGTTTTCTTGGTTTGGGTAGCAGCTCATAGAGTGGTTCCAACTCTTTCCATGTTAGCTAGAAAAGGAATGACGGTAGTGAATATGTGTTGTTTTTGCAATAACAATGAGGAGTCTGTGGAACACCTCTTTATCCATTGTCCTTCATTTGGTAGATTTGGGAACACTTTCTTCATCAGTTAGGGTTTGGCTTGGTCACATCCCATGTCCGTTCTCGAGTTCTTATGGAAGTGGAAATTGAAGGTTTCTATCAAACCTCTTGTCTTCTTGAGATATTGTTTGCCGCTTTCTACATTTGGTGGGTGGTGTGGTTGGAAAGGAATGATCTTGTGATTGCTAAGAAACAAATTAGAAAGCCTTTAAGCTCGCTTATTGTAGACATCAAAGTGTTGCTTCTTAGTTGGTCAATTCATATCGATTCCTTTAAAATATCAAGTTGGATGATTTTGTTTATGATTGGGCAAATTTGTTTAGAGAATAGTTTGATGTAAGCTCTCTAATCACTTTGCTTCTCTTCTTGTATCTCTGGGGGTGCTATCTTGGCACCTTTCTTATTTATTTGAAATTTTCCTTTTTCAAAAAAAAAAAAAAACACCTTCAGGTATCATAAACCCCTGTGGTCAAATTCAAGGGCCGATCTAGTAGTTAGGTTCCTATTGATAGACCATGATTTATAGACAATGCCAGTTTCAGCTGGGATATTAATACTATAGTCTCAGATCCGGCAATCTTGGGTGGACCAGCAGGCATTGGCAGGAGGATGAAGGTAACGGAGTTTTTGTAGTTAACTTGAATTGGGAGGCAAAATCGAACTGAATATGGTTCCTCTGATTATTTGTTTCTAACATAGTGAATTCATTACGACTATTGCTTCTCATTCCTCCCTACACTTCATGCAAAAAGGATAGAAAATTATAATAGTTTCATAAAGAGTCTTACACTGGTTGGGTCCTCTGCCCTGAATTTCGTAAGAGGTTTTAGATTTCATAAAGGCCACCGCCCTCACAAACACCTCCAAGATCGTGATGTTCTTAGAGCTTCTCCAATGATCTTGTGATCAGCTTCCTATGTGGCACTTTGGGAAGACATCCTTTATCCTATATTTTAACCATTTTTCCTAAATATGAGGAATAAAAATAATCTTTCTCCAACCCTTGTGTATTTTGAACCATTCTTTGCCGAGTCTAATCTTTTTTCTTTTTTAATTAAAGATTTATTTGATAATTATCCATTACTCGCCGCGGAAAACTCCCTCCATTATTTTGGCGGCATAATCAGTTTGGTTAACAAAATTCCCTCCAAAATCTAGGTTATGAGTTATCTTGATATGCCTATAAATAGATGAGATGTATGCAAACCCTATTTCATCTCTTCTTGTTTATACAGTCGCTTGATAGAAAATTAAGATATAGAGAAAAGTTTGGTGAGGTTCAATCTTCTATTTTTCTGCTGTTATTTTTCTTTCTGATTATATTTTTTTTCAGATCCGGTAGATTTAATTATCATCCAGTTTTTTCCTTGGATGATATGTGATCAACCTATATTGATTGAAGTTTTGTTACGTATTCAAAGTAACAAAATGGTACATCTAAATATATTTTTCACAATATTGTGTTTTCCTGGTTGATTTATGTGTCATGACTCATGATTTAGAGTAATCATATATGGTTTGTATGTACTATGCATGAATCTAATATTTCAATTTTTACGCAGTTGTTGGTGAAGTATGTCAGACCCTATGCCAATCGAGTGTCAACAAGCAAACAAGGAAACTGAAAATGTTCATGTTCCTGCAACTTCTTCCGAACCTGCTACTGCGTTTGTAACCCCACAAACCCACTATCATCATTCCAGTCAACAACCACAATTTCCTGTACAATACCCTCCTTTTGGTATGAATCAATTTAATGGTTCGTTTTCATCGACTGTTGAACAACCATATGGGGTTGGGTATTCCTTCCCAAGTCATATGAATGCCCCATTTTTCCCTTTCGAAACTCAATCGTTAAGAACTTCAGTAACAAAAAAGAAAGGAAAAGGAAAGAATCCTTCACCAACCCAATCTTCCAATCCTCCTCGTCGACTTTGGACGCCAACCAAGATATCGACCGATAAAGGCATATCTTTACGTCTCCGTCGATTCGATTGTAGGGAAGGATCAGACAAGTGAAAGAATGTGGAGTCGATTTGGTTGCTTGGAGGGAGAACATGGGCACTTATGATGAGTCTCGGAAAGCCAATGGCTTATCATGCTTGCTAGTCTGATCCAAGTCATGGAATTAAGTTTCATTTCCGATATGAATCTATAGAGAGAGCTCCAAAAAGTGGAGTCTCGATTGATAACGTGGTAAGATATTCATTCTTTTTCTTTATATTTTTTTAATATAATGACAGTAGTTACCTATATTACATAGAAAGTCTATGGATTCGATGATAAGATATTTTAATCGAGATAATTTATTGTTGTTTCTTCCGCATTTGCAGTAAAACGAGATGCACTGAGAGTTTACAAGGAGACGGAGATGGATCAGCATTCAAATTGAACACTGTTGGGAAATTCTGAAAGAAAATCCTAAGTGGTGTTCACTTCAACTTACCAAGACGGAACTTCAAAGAAAGAAAAGAAGATTGGTGAAGGTCTTGCTGATAGTTTAGCACAAACATCACTTACTTCTTCACTACCGGATGGTGTCACAGATGTGGATAAGGAGAACACTGATGCCGAACAAGGAGTTGCTCGACCACCGGGTAAAAACACTAGCAAAGCAAAACTCCAAAAAGCGCATGACGAAGAAGAATATTAAAAGACATACCGAAAGTAGTTTCAGTCTACAATTGAAAAGCAACACTTGTTTAATCAACAAGAATGAACTTAAGAAAGAAAAGGATAAAAAAGACCATGAACTGATGGAGTTATTGATGAAAAAGGAATTGGAACTGAAAGAAAATGCTCAACACTTAAAGGAAGAAGCTCAAAGGCAGAAACAAAAATTAGGGAAGCGAAAGGAATGCGAGCGCATTATGACAACTGATCTTACTCCTCTTCAACCCGCCATACGGAAGGTTTATGAACAAATGCAGGCGAAAATAATAAAGGAATGGGAAGAGGAAGGTCTTTTGGGGGATGACTGGTTGATGCTTTAAATTTTAGTATGCAGGTGCTAGTTTAGTTCTTTTTTAGTCAGTTGTTTCCTTAGATTGAGTTAGTCTTAGGTTAGTATTTCATTTAGTAAGTTTTTTTCTTGGATTGATGGAGTCTTAGCTTAGCATTCAATGATTTAGTACCTGCAGTCAGTTCACTATTGTGGTGATCCTTTACAGTCCATTTGGTGTCAAAACTTGATGTTTTCTATTAGTCTTAAATAAAATTGAGTTTCATTAATCAATGCTTTCAATGTTATTTTTTATGTTGTTTTTGGTCTACAGTCATCTGCAGATTCAGTTTAGACCATTCTGATCATGCAAAATTCATCCTCCAAATCTTCATTTCTAAATTCATGTAACACAGTAACATTGGTTTGATAAAACACAAACAAATTTCTAATAGTTAAATAATTTTGCACTGTATAGCACGAGATTTTGTACCTGCTATATTCACAATAGACCTTTACTGTCACCTTATCCTAATTCTTGTTGCTTTTATAATTTTTCTCAACTAATAAGGACCACAAAGTAATCCAAGGTTATGGTGATTCCATTAGTCATTAATGGACAAAGTGACATCAGTAACGTGAATTGATGATAAATATTCTGTAGACTACAAAAGCATGAGGCCGAATAAGGACATTATACTCATAATTTTTTCTAATTGAAGTATGAAAGAACTAACTATGCGAACTATTAATAAATCAGTCGTGACAGACTAACAACAACTCAACGTTTTTCTAAGCTTTGAAAGATACAGTTAGGACATTAGTTCACCATTCTGGTGACTAAAACCTCTCAGTATGCAGCTGATCTTTGTATAGCTAAGAATTTTGTAAGACTTGTAAATCTTACTTTGACAGAATCCATATCCAGGTACTCCGAAAACCAGCATGACACAAGGATTTATAAGGATTGTACCGTACTAAAGCTGCAGATTTCATATCCTCTAGCATATTATTATGAAGTGCCAGTGAAACTGTATCTTCTTTGCCTGCAACAAATTCAGTCACTGGCAAACAAATAACGCTGTTACTTAGAATTTCAGTCCTGCAAATAGAACTAGCAATTCTGCGGCAAATGCTGGCAGTAAAAAAACTTGAATGGAAACCTTAATAATCAAATGAATCATATAAATGTAACAGTATAAAATTCCAACACCCTGTATACGATAAGAAATCACCATTTCTGCATAAAATTGTACAAAAAAATTGCACCCATTCAGAAAAATACTGATTATCCATAAATAAAATAAAGGCTAAACCGCAATAGCAATACTAATAAGGGTCTCTCAATGAAAACTCTAACCTGGGATGTAACCAACATCTTTATTCAAAACAATTAAAACACCAGCAACTCCTATGCTGCAAATAAGGGAACCCTACAACTAATTTTCTGAATCTCCAAATTGATCCCATAAGTGGTTAATGAGATCAATCTTAAGCTCGTTGTGCACTTCCTTGTATCAAACCCTCCTTATTCGATTAATCATGTTATCGACTAAAAATGCGCAGTCATGCTGTGGAACAACAGGTTCAACATTTTCATCTGGAAGTGGCCTCCAACTTTCAGGGTCGACTCCTTGTTGACGCTCATGCTCAATGATCATATTATGCAAAATGATACAAGTCTTCATGATCTTCCCAATATCTTTTGCATTCCACATACGTGCCGGCCCCTTAACAATATGCCACCTTGCTTGCAGTACCCCGAATGCCCGTTCCACATCTTTACGCATGACTTCTTGGCGTTTGGCAAAAAACTTCTCTTTAGCGGTATTAGGACTTGAGATGGTTTGGATTAGAGTTGCATACTGAGGGTAAATTCCATCGGATAAATAATATCCCATATCATATTGATGGCCTTGAACAACAAAGTTACACGGTGGAGCAACACCATTAACTATGTCATCAAATAAAGGAGATCTGTCTAAAACAGAAAAATCATTATTTGAACCAGCCATGCCAAAGAATGCATGCCATATCCACAGACTTTCGGATGCCAACGCTTCTAGAATTAGAGTGGGAACCTTCTTAAAACCATTTGTGTGTGTACCATGCCATGCCACAGGCAATTCCTCCAAGGCCAATGCATACAATCAAGACTGCCAAGCATTCCGGGAAAACCACGATCTTCTCCTTCCTTAAGCAGATTTTTGATGTCATCTTCATTTGGTTTTATCAAGTATTAATCCTCAAAAACACCAATTATAGCATCACAAAAGCGTTTGCATTCAATCAGTGATTTTCACCAATCTGAATGTATTCATCAACGTAATCAATTTGGACAACCATACACAAGCATTTTTACTGAGGCCATCATCTTTTGCAGATGATTCAAACCGTACTTCTTAGCAGCATCAACCATTTGTGTAAAATAGTCGGCATGGTAATGAATTCCACGTAAAATACGCTTGAAATAAGTCAATATCCATTCGATAGCAACGGCGGAAATAACTTGGTGGATATTTGGAATCCCCGCCACTGAACTAATATTTGAGAATTAAATTATGATGAAAATTTCTATCACGTTCAATCTATCTTCTACCAAAAAATGATCCACCATGAGGTTCCTTGATGTTTATCATCATAGTTCCAACCATGGCTGAACAATAGAGGTGATAATTCCAGTTGATTTCTTCATTGTAGTAGTACTATCTAAGTTGTCTTCAAACCGCAATGTCTTTCTAAAGATCCGGACAATAGATAATGAATCATCCCCATCCGATTCACTACTGTAAGGCTAACTATCATTGTCATATGGAAGTTTTGATGATGCCATCATGGATATTCAACCTAAAAAATGTTGTATATGCTCAAAGATCAATAAATACTATACAACTTGAAATCAAATATAAACATATTACAAATCAACGTTAAAGTATGTGACATCATCGATTTGTTATTCTTCTGTTAGGCGTAAACATCAAACATACAAATCAAATCGGCATAACTTTCTCTCTAATCTTTGAGACAAAGTCGGTAACAACGAAGATCGGTAGACAGTTGAATGGTATTATACTATTACATTAACTCTAATTTTTCAAAGAAATAAATATCAGTAACAAGCTATAATATTGATTTGGATATCATCAAGGAGATTCATTTAATCTATAAAAAAAGAGTTATTGATAGAAAAAAGAAAACATAGTTACCCGATTGATACACAATACGTACGAGATAGTTTTCTGGCTTTGGTTGAAAAACCCAGGGAAAAAGAATGAAAACGGGAAAAAAAGCTTCGTTCTGGGAAAGGAAGAAGAAAAGATATATAAAAATATCGTTAACCTATTTTTTGATTAATAATTATTTTTAATAATAAAAATGCTGATTAGGATTGATACAAATCCTCTTGGTGAACCTCTGAAACAAGAGGTCGAGCTAGAGGATGTGTATAAAAAACTATGCCATGTCATCTCCATGTTTGTTGAAGAGGTTAGGGTTGGAGAAAGATTTTAGGAAATATGGATTTGTATCCTACGTGGATGAGGACTTTTTCCCCCACACACATTCCATTGGAGAAGCTCTTATAGTGGGTCCCGTAACTTCTGTGTGAGATTTAGTGGGTCCCATAGTCATCACCACCTTCCATTTTACTTCCATTTTCAGCGCTTAGGGTTTTGGGTGTTTGTGAGGGCCCGTTAGTATAGAACCAGTGTTTAGTTTTAGGGTTACATAAACAAATAAGAGGCGGTGCTAAAACATATGCTTCTCAATATAGAAACACAAAATTCTAGAAAAGGGAAAAAAAATGCAGAAGAATCAATACTTCTTTATATAAAGGAGAATGTTGAGGCTGAGGTGTCAACTCCATATTCATTTTCAAGAATTCTGAATTATTGTAGCGCCACATAAGCATACGCTGAGCACCACATAGGATATTATCAATGGACACTTCTTTAACAGGTATTTCGAAGAGATATGTCGTTTTGTTTAAGTTTTCCTTCCCTTTGGCATATGTTACCTCATTCAGTTTAATTCTTATTCAACAGAATGTATGAGAAAATTTGCCATTTCAAAACTAGCGTTTGTCAAGCGAAAAAATCGTCCGGTGTTGGTTAAGAAGTTCCTTTTCAACACTACTGTTCTGTTCGGGTATGACGCTTGAAAGAAAATCTATATATACTGCGAATTTTTTTTCTAAAACAATCTCATCAGAATAAAGCGTCGAAAGATTTATCTATTTAGAAAAAGTAGGGTAATATTACTTCACCTTCTTGCATTCAAATTTGGTATCTCTGCTCAACAATCGTTATTTTCAATTTTTTTGGTTTTTCTTGCCAGCAACAGTTGTAGCGAAGGCAGAGATACATAAAGAAATTTTATGTTGATTTAATCGAGAAGGAATCTCCATCACGCAACAAGAAGTTTGGGGATGTCCGTACTTACTATAATCTTCTTTCGGCTTAGAATCTGTTTTTTTTTTTTTACTTTTGACCTTGAACATCCGTAGTTCTTAAATGACCATTTATTCCAACCTTTAACAGGAGTACAATTTTTTGTCATTTTCTGATTTAATGTTTCAGTGATGAATTTTTGTTTGTGTAGTTATCGTGATTCCTATACTTATGATAGGAATATGATGAACACAGTTACACACACTACGCCAGTACAGACAACTGAAGAACATGGAAGTTGAATTAATTTTGTCCAGCATTTTTTTTTCTTACATTGTACAGTTTTCTTTCACTCCCTTTTGATGAGTTGTGAACAATCACTGTTTATTTTCTGCCCGCGGTTTTTCTCTCAGATAGATGAGATGAAAAAAGAAAATAATCTTAAAAATACACTCTCTTTTGTGAATAAACCCCTCGCAAATTGCCCCCGTTCATAATGAACAATTAAGAAAAAGAAGAAGTTTGTTACCCAGAATATACGAAGAGATGCGTATTTTCATATACACTAGAACGTTTGCAACTTCTTAAGCAATATATGTTTCTTTGGGTTCCGCCGCTTCAAGGGAAATCGACATATATAGTATCGCAGTTTTTTTTTTAAGTTCTACCCAGCCACCATCTTTTTTTTTGAAGAAGAAGAAGATTAAGATTGATAACAGAGTGCCAAGAAGGTACAACATGCCAGATCCTGGCCACCATCTTTCAAGGTGATGAATTTTGTTTTCTATTTTAGGCTATCAGAAAACTAACCGAAAAGCTTCCACTTCATTTCCAAGAAGATCTCAGGATACCATGGACGTTAATCGTGAATAATATCTTTACAGGAGTAACTATTTTGCTAAAGATCTTTACTGGGTAAAATGTTTGATGTTTCCCTGTAGGCTGTATAGATTGTACCCGTAATGGATAAAGATCTTGGGTCGTGTGGAAAATGTAGATGGCCTTCAGTTAATAAACACACTGAAATTTAAGGTTCTTCATGGATACATCAGAAAACATGTTCTTTCAGGTCCTGGCACAAATTTTACTTGATAACCAACTAATTACATTTTGGTCCCACTTTTACAAAAATTGAAATCGTTGTTATTGTGATAATATAGATATATTGGATCTGACACAAACCTTCGTAGTAATTTTTTACAGGGAGAAACTTTAACAGAACTGAAATCGATATGCCCGGATTCACTTATATACCTATAAGAAAAAGGTTCCAAGCGCTTTAATAAAGATATAGATCTGTATCTTGGATGATGGACTCAAAATAATAAAAACGATGTATTACTTTAAATTTATTTATCCATCACTTTTCCAATTTATTAATAAAGAATCTTAACATGTTAATTAGTATTTGACTGAATCAGGAAAATATACCGGAAGAATTGTTTGTCCTAACCAACTAATCACATTTCGTTATGGTTAGGACATTAAGCGCTCCGTTGTGGTCCAAATAGCCTTGGAAAATAGTTAATAGTTGTCCCAATATTCAAATGTTTGCATTGGAATTTAAGTTGGCGATGATAAGTTTGAGTGTTTCTAATCACCCTGTCTTAGTTGTTCGTTAAACACCTTCAGTGTGTCAATCTTTCAAAAATGACATCAAGCGCTCCGTTTTGGTCCAAATAGCCTTTTAGACAGTGGCAAACAATGAAAATACCAGTTAAGTGCCTTCTTCGTGTTATGAAGCACATTCCACATATATAGAAGAAAGGAAAAGGATAAGGAAAGGGAAGCTCTAAGATACAGATTAATGAACTATTAATGACGAAAACTTCAAGCAGAGATACGAAAAGAGTCACTTTTTATTGAACTAGCCCGTTCATTTGCACGGGCATAAAAGGCCTTGTTCAGTATATATAGTAGAATTTGTTAGAGCTCAATCAGCAACAGCAACATGGAGAAACTTCTCAGTACAGATATCTTAGAGAACATATTTTCCCGATTACCTATTGAGGTGGCGTTTTTTTTGACTTGAAAGGTTTATGAATAGAAAAAATGTAAAAAGGCTGAAAGCCCCCATTTAGATGTTACAAAGGTTAGTCCCTAACCTATACAATTTGAAAAGAAACTGCTAACTGGAGTCAAGAATGACTTTCCAGTGCGTAATCAAATCTCTGAAAGAAATAGCAATGAACCATTGTTGATGACCCCCCCAAATGTAGATGAGATTCTTAATCTCTAAGATTGTTTCTGCTACACTTTTGGGTCTCTTATGAGCCATTACTCTTCGGTTTCTTTCATTCCAAAGTGACCAGCACACTGCGAAGATGATTAGTGGCCAAATCTTCCTCCCCCTATTTCTTCCTCTTCTAAATTTCCAAGCTTGCAGTTGTAAAGAGACCGTTCCTCCTTGCACCCATCTTATATTGTAACCATTTAAGAAATAAGACCATACTTTGTGGGAGTAATCACAGTGTAACAAGAGATGGTTAACAGATTCTGGCAGAGAATTGCAAAGAGCACAAGTTGTTGATTGGATTTGGCAGCCTCTTCTTAATAGATTATCAACTGTTGGAATGGCATTTTGAGCAGCTGACCACAAAAAATATTGACATTTTGGGGGCACAAACTGGACCCAAATGCATGAGTATGGAACCTCATTTAGAGTAGCAGGAAGTTGTTCTACCAACCAGTTGTAGCAAATTTGAACCTTGAAACCTCCTGATGAAGTGCAGCTGAGATCATCTTCTGAGTCATTAAGAGTAGGAGGAATGCCCAAAATTGCAAACAATTGAGCATCATCTCCCGGCATTTCTTGAGAGTTGAGGTTCCTTTTTAGTTGAAAATTCCAAGCCCCATTCTCCACCAAATCCTTTAGAGAAGCATCTTTGTTTGTTGCCAATTTGAATATTTTTGGGAATTTGACATTGAGAGCTTGATCACCAATCCATTTGTCATACCAGAAATATATTGCTTTGCCATTGTTGATCTTCAGAGATGTGAGATGCTCCACTAGTACTTTTTGTTTTTGAATATTCTTCCACATACCTCTTCCATGTGGTTGAGATGTGTCTTTAGCCCATAGAGAATCAGATTTTGTGTGCATTTTTTCCTGAATTACTCTTCTCCAAAGCTGTTTTTTTTCCTTGGAGAATCTCCAAGACCACTTTGAGAGTAGAGCTTTGTTTGTAAGCCTCAAGTTTCTGATGCCTAAACCTCCTAATTTCTTTGGCAGATTCATTTTATCCCAAGCAATCCAATTAATCTTCCTTTTATCTGCTGTGGAACCCCAGAAAAAATTCCTCATGATTTGATTAAGTTTTGTTTCCACACTTGTTGGCATTTGAAATAATGACATAAAGTATATAGGAAGACTGGAGAGAGAAGTTTTGATCAACAAAAGTCTTCCTGCTTTAGTGAAAAATTTCCTTCTCCATGGTGCAAGCTTTTTTTTGAAATTTCTCCACCACTGTATCCCATATGGAAGCACATCTGAAATTGGCCCCTACTGACATTCCCAAATATTTTAGTGGAAGGGACTCCACTTTGCAATTTAGAATGTCTGCAATAGCTTGTACTGTGTGATCTGCACCAATACTCAAGATTGCACTTTTGTTGTAGTTTACTCTCAGCCCCGTAATGGCTTCAAATATCTGCAAAATGATGAGAAGGTTCTCAGCTTCTTCTTCTGTTCCATTAATGAACACAAGCGTGTCATCTGCAAATTGAAGGTGAGAGATCTGAATAGAATTGATTGAGAAACCAGAAATCATATTTAGTTGCACAGCATTCTTCATTAACTTGGAGAATACTTCTGCAACTAAAATGAATAAGAAGGGTGACAATGGGTCACCCTGTCTCAATCCTTTCTGAGGCTTGAATATCTGAGTTGAACTCCCATTGATCAGCAGAGTGTTGAGCAGTGGTGACACACCATTCAATCCACTTGATCCATTTACAACCAAACCAGAACTTTGTAAAATGTTTGCTGATAGTATGCCAACTCACATTGTCAAAAGCCTTCGAATGTCTAGTTTACATAGAATTCCAGGCTTTTTTGACTTGAATCTAGAGTCTATCATTTCTCCTGCTATTAAAATTCCATCCAAAATTTGTTTATCCTCAATGAAAGCACCTTGATTTTCTGAGATTAACTTTGGAAGAACTTTCTTGAATCTAAGAGTAAGAATTTTTGAGATAACTTTGTAAACACTGCTGACAAGACTTATGGGTCGAAAATCTTGAGGAGAACCTACTTGATCTTTTTTAGGAAGTAAGCTGATGAAAGAACAATTTATTCTCCAGTCAAGCTTTTGTTGAATTTGAAACTCTTTAATGACCTCCATGAAATCACTTTTTATGATTTGCCATGCTACTTTGTAGAATTCCATGTTGTAGCCATCAGGTCCAGGTGACTTGTTGTTTTTAAAATGCTTGATGACTGACCACACTTCATCTTCAGAAATTGGTAACTCCAACTCAATGCTTTCCTCCTGAGAAATTTTGGTAAAGTACTCTGAGTTCATCTGAGGTCTAACTGGATGATTGTCCTGAAATAGATTGAAGAAATAGTTAGAAATCTCCTCTCTGATGTTAGCCTGACAAAAGTTGTCTTCTCCATTAATCACCAGTTTTTGAACTGTATTTCTCCTCCTCCTTCCATTTGCCAAAGTATGAAAATATTTGGTGTTTGCGTCACTCTCTTTGAAATGCTGAGTCTTGGCTCTAGTCAGCCATTTCCTAGCATTATCAAGGTTTATCTTCTTGAGTTGAGCCC
Source organism: Papaver bracteatum (assembly GCA_023529315.1). NCBI lineage: Eukaryota > Viridiplantae > Streptophyta > Magnoliopsida > Ranunculales > Papaveraceae > Papaver > Papaver bracteatum. Next base: position 15,591 of record JAJJWX010000207.1, read on the forward strand.
TCCATTCCGTTCTTTCAAAAAATTGTTGTGCATTTAGAGCCCCATTTTCCTCCAGCAAGTTCAGGTCATTAATAAGATTTGTGAGCTCTTGCTTTTTAGTTTCCATCTGACCATAAGTCTCTCTGCTCCATTTCTTAAGAAAAAATTTTAGGTTTTGAAGTTTTTTGGCTAAGATGTAGCTGGGGGTGCCATTGAATTTTAGAGTGTTCCACCAAATGTTTAGGTTGGCAAGGAATTCTGGATGTGAGAACCAAAAACTATCCACTCTAAAAGGGGGTTTTGAGGGATGAATATTTGAGGTGGTAAGAAGAATAGCTGAATGATCAGAAAGAGTTCTAGACAAGACAGTTTGAGTTAATAAAGGAAATTTGCCTTCAAATTGAGATGAAACTATTACTCTGTCCAATCTGCAGAGGAGAGGGTCTGACTGCATATTGCTCCATGTGAAAAGACCTCCATTGAGAGGAAGATCCACCAGTTCATGTTCTTCCATGAATTCATTGAAGAGTCTTTTGTTTCTACTAGAGCCTCCAGGTTTGTTTCTCTCACAATTTCTTCTAATAGCATTAAAATCCCCACCAATACACCAATGCTCACTTGCCCATCCAGTTAAATCTTCCATTTCAACCCAAAAATCCCATCTTTCCCAATACGTACAAGGGGAGTACACATTAGTGACACACCATTCATAATTGTATTGTTTGCATTTAAGTTTCTGTGAAAGAGTGTTGGGGCCAACTATTTCATCTATGCACTCGAACAGATTATCATCCCATATAGTTAGAAGACCTCCTGATAATCCTTGAGAAGGAATGTCTCTCCATTGATGATTTTCATTCCCCCAGATGTTTTTTATCCACCAGTCATTCATCTTCATCATGTGAGTTTCTTGAATTAGACAAACATTTGGCTTCACTTTTCTTATAAGATCTTTCAGGCCATCCATTTTATCAATAGATGTCAAACCTCTCATGTTCCAAATAAGAAGTTTAAGATCCATTCAGGCTAACTGATCCCAAATTAACTGCATCTTCAAAGATATCATTCTCCCCATTTTTTTCTTCATTTGAATTTTCAATTGTATCTTCAATTTGAACTAGTTCCTCCACTGTATTAGTTTTAGAACTAATCATCTGTGTATCCCTTCGAATTTTGTTTGCTACAATCTCTGTGTATAATATTCTGGCTTGTTCTTCATGAAGCCCAAAATTAGCTCCAACATTCCTTGTAGCTTCCATGATCAAGTCTACTGTGTTATGAATCTCATTAATTTTGTTGATTTCTCTATTAAGGTTTTGAGATCTTTGAGGGGTTTCTAACACAATTTCCATTGAGGGATGAAGAATAATATTATCTAAATGTGTGCTCTCGTTGTTGGGTAAGAATACTTTTGGTGAAAGTGGAATTTCTGGTGCTTTAGTTTTCACTTTTGCTTTTTTAAAGTAACGGTCAATAAAGTCTTTCACTGTCACCTTTTTTTCTTTTCCTTTTTTTTGTTGAACTGTTTTGGTTTTCATTTGAAAATTGTTAAAAAGTTGAGTAATCGTTCTTGGTGCGGAACATGTTCTAGAGGGTTGGCCCACTTCCACTTTGTGCCTTTGAAAACATTCATTGTTCTGTCCCTCACTGGCAGAAAATTCAAAATTTGAAGAAGTAAAAGATGTTTCAGGATAAGGATGAGATGTTTTACCATTATCCAGGTGTTGTAGCGTTTTCCGGTAAGAATTTCCGGTGACTAGATTTTTCGATTGGTAAGCATAATCCCATTCAATAGACAGAACCCAGTCCATTCCAAGCAGTGATAAATTAATAGCAGCTGGTATTTTTTGAGCTAAACAATTTACCCTTAATCTGCAACCATCTTGCTGATTCTGTTGTACTGTTTCCAGATCTACTTCAGCCAACCCTCCCATGAGATCACCAATTTTGACAAAAGCATCTTTGGACCATAATTGAACTGGAAGACCTTTAACTTTGATCCAATTTTGCATCTGAGAAAGGGAATTATGACTTATTGAAACATCTTCTGATATCCACCTTCTCACTTCAATGCTAGTATCTCCAAATGTCCATTGTTTTGGGTGCCATAATGAGTTCCATTCTTGATCGTTTTGTGGATGAAAATAAGCCGTACTGTCATCAATTACTGAGATCTTGAGATATCTATCCCATTTCAGTTTGCCGGCTATTTCCTTTGCTACTTGATTCCACGCACTTGTACCGTGAGCTATACAGATGAATGTACGATCGGGTCTTGAGACACTGTTGTTGGTTGTGTTTCTAAAAACTGGGAAATCATGATTTAATGGTGTTCTTTGAATGGTTAAAGTTTTCTTCCCAATTAGTTTATTCAGTAAGTCACCAAATCTTCTCCAACCATAACAATCTTTACCCTTTGGTAAAAATATAGCTTTGCTCTTAGCTCTGTTTTCATCTGTTCTCTCAATCTTTATGAAATCACCTCTTGAATTTTGCAGTTTCTGTATGAGAAAGGAGAATGAAGCGTCTCTGTTAGTCCATTTTGTTTTTGTGTTTTTTTGATTAAGAATCTCCTCCCAGACCTTACTAATCCATGCTCCAATAGCTTGAGTAAATATGATTTTAAAATTCAGACCTCGTGCTCCTCTCTCAATGATTTTGAAACCTGATTGATTACCTAATTTTTGAACTGAAAATTCAAAAGATTTGGATTCAATTTGAGTTATTGAATCGGTGTTTTTTTCGCCCTCTCTGACATTCTCT